>CAUYRT010066335.1:0-52421 GCA_963574885.1 Lepilemur ruficaudatus
ATGGTGGCACATGCCTATAGTCCCAGCTACTCGGGAGGCTGAGGCAGGAGGATTGCTTGAGCCCAGGAGTTTGAGGTTGCTGTGAGCTAGGCTGACACCACCGCACCCTAGCCCGGAAAAAACAATTATACCGATTGGTTCAGAGATGATCATGTGATCCTATTCAGGCAAATGATAGTCAACTTCAAGACTATTTCTGGAACAACTGGGAAAGTAATACCATCTTTTGACTCAAGTTGCCAAACTAGCAGAGGGTAAGCCTGGAATCACTGGGGGCTATCTTATTTTCATCACCACGAGAAAAGACTTGATCTGAAAAATGTAGCCACACAGCATCAAGAGAATAAGAAAAACAAATTCCAGGCCACATGATTTGAGGTGCTGGATCCAGCCATGCCTGAAACCATATAGCCTTAAATTTTTCATTATGTGAACCAATAAATTCCACTTATTAAACTAGTTTGGGTTGGGTTCCTATCTTGAACCATAAGAGTCTTGACAAATATAATTATATATAGTGGTATAATTACCTGTCTATTCTTGGATTTTCTACTGGGCTTTGCTCCCTAGAAGCTGAGTGGATTTCTCATTCATCTCTGTATCCGTGGATCCCAGCACAGAACCTGGGATACAGTAAGTATGTAATACATGCCTACTGAATGGTGATTGAGACCTGGGTACTAGCCCTGATTCTGCCTCTGGTTTGTGACCGGAAGCATCTATTTCTCCTTTCTGAGCTCAGTTTCCAACTCTGTACGTGAAGATCATCCTCCTTGCCCCGCCTTGCTTGATGGCTATGGTAAGGACCAGACAAGCCCAGCTTATGAAGTCCTTGGCAAACTCTAAAGCTCTACATACACACACACTATAATTCTATTTTCAGGGGTGTACATTTTGTCCTAATTTTATAAGCCTCCAATAAACTACAAGATCCTGGGGCACAAAACATCCAGTACATGGAAACAGCAAGAGGAAGATCTGAGGAGCTCAGTCCCAACCGCCCCCAGAGCTGCCTACGTACAATACAGACTTGTCGCACCTGCAATGAAATAAGAATGATGGGCCCCTGCTGCCCGGCACCTGCCTCCCTCCTCCACCCTCCAGAACAGGGGATGCTATATAAGGAGTCCCAGTGACTCCTTGGATTTGAGTTATTGCAAGTGACAGGATAATGGGGCAGAGTCTGGCTGGCTGTTCTCCAAACTGTCTCTCTTTTCCTCCTGCATACCCAGAGAGAGACTACATCTCCCAGCCAGGTGACTGAGGCCTGGCCATGGATGTGACTCCAGACCTGGACCATGAAACTCCCTCATAATCATCCATACTCGCTTTCTGCCCTCATCCTTTGGTCACATGCAGAGGACTCAGTGGAGGACTCTAAGTCTCTAGAATATGGTTCTTAACTTTTCTTTATAAGCCTGGGACCCCTTGGGCAACTGATAAAGCCTATGGTATCTCTGTAAGACTAATAATTTTAAATGTATAAAATAAAATACATAGGATTACAAAGGAAACAAATTATTGAGACATAGTAATACAAATTTTAAAAGTGTGTAACATAGTGCTTCTTCATTAACACTTGACACAACAAGATCTAGTCTAATTACCACAATTTCAATATGGTGCCAGTATAAACAATGTTTTGAGATGTCAACAATAACTTCAATGTGGTAAGAAAATATCTGTGATTTCTAATAGCAACAAATAGGTACTGCTAACATCACTTTGTTCATTGTCTACATTCATCATTGAAGGAAATGTCAAATGTCAGAGGTTAGTATAAATAAAGATGCGATTATTTTCCCTTTCAAGTCCATGAATACCTGAATTATATCCACAAATCTCCTGGGGGTCTGTTGTCTCCAAGATGGGAATTTCAGCTTTATAGCATGGCAGAGCCACAAGAAAAAGGAGCCTGGGTCCCTGGATGACCACATGGAACAAAGGTCCCTCCAACACTATTAAACTTGAAGGAAAAGACTATTTTTTCCAGGAGTGTTGAAACTCTGGAGCCAGGCCTGAGACCCAGTGGGGTGACCCTGAGCAAGTCATCTAACGTGTCTGAACCTCAGTGTCCTCATAAAGAAAATGTAGACTATGAGCCCTGCTAGGGTCTGAATGTTTGTGTCCTCCACAAATCTATGTGTTGAAACATCCCCATGGCGAGATAGTATTAATATTAAGAGGTGGGGCCTTTGGGAGGTGATTTGGGCAGAGCCCTCATGAATGGGACTAGTCCCCTTATAAAGGAGGCCTGAGGCAGCTTGTTATCCCCTTTGCCCTTCTGCCAAGTGAGGACACATAGACGGTGCCATCCAGGACAAACAAGCCCTCACCTGATACCAAATCTGCTACAGCCTTGATCTTAGACTTTCCAGACCCCAGAACTATATGCAATAAATTTCTGTTGCTTATAAATTACCCAGTCTAAGGTAGCTTTGTTATAGCTACTTGAATAGACTTAGACAATCCCAGTCTTGTAGGTCTGTCATGAGAATTAAAGGGGATAACAGTCTGAATGCTTGTAAACTTCATGGTGATTTACACCTGGGTTCTCCAAACACTGCCCAGTGACTTGGCACTATAGCTAAGAGCAACACAGTGAAATCTCATCAGTGAAATAGATTCCATCTGAAAAACTGGCCTTTAAGATTATGACCCTCCTAATTTGAGAGGTTATAAAATTCATTCTTTTATAAAATGAGAGTGATTATAAACAGTACTTGTGGATTTTTTTCCCATTGTTCTTCCTTTGTAAATGGAGTTGGCGACATTATTTGGATTCATAAATATTTTATGAAATTTAACTGTTTTATGAAAACTCCGAAGTATGAAAATCATTGCTTTCTACCACCACAAAAATATTCCTTCTTATTGTCACTCAAAAGTAATGAAGCTTAGAAAGGATTTGATTACTGACCTAGTACACGTTTTAATCATAAGAAGAGTTAACAAGTATTGAAGATTTCAATGTGCCCCAAACTGATCTAAATATTTCACATGTATAACTGGTGTATTGAATAATCTGAATTTGGTGAGGGACACCCATAAAGGAGTTTAGTTTTTCTTCAACCATTTCATTCCAGTACATTCGATCAAATCTCTCCTTCTTGTCCATGCCTTTCTGTCCTGTTTGAACACCCAGTCACATCATATTTAACACTTCCTTAAATCAAGCTTGACCTTTCACCTCAACAGTGTATTGTTATTTAATTTAATAAATAAATAGCCCAACTATGTGCACCTTACAAGGCTATGACGTAGGTACTATTTTTAAAGGTATCTTATAGACACTTAGGCCCAGAGAGGTGAGGTAACTTTCCCAAGGTCACACAGCTGGTAAGTCGTGGACACAGGATTCAAACGTAGGCTGTCTGGCTCCAGAAATTTGCCCTTAACCTCTATTCCTATTCTTCTAACATAGGCTGAGGGGTCCAGGATGGTGGGAGGAAGGCTGGTATAATGTCCCTAAGAAAGTCCTGCAGTCGAGTGTCTTGTGGCTTTCTGGAACATGGGGGTATTTAGCACCTCAAGTCCATCCTCAGCTTTGGGGCTTTAGCTGGAAATTTGAGACAATAGGAAAAGTCCCATTTAAAATTTGTTACGTGTGTATCATCTAATTTAATCTCACAACAGCCCTATATGGTAAGTCTATTAAATAGGGTAATGCTAGCTACTGTAACAAACAGCCTCCACGATTTAGTGGCTCAACACAGTAGCAGTGTATGTCTCATGTAATGTTCTAAGGCAGGTGTTTCTGGTTGGAGGGCAGCCTTGCCTTCACGTGGTGATCCTGGTAACTTACATGTTTTGGCTCCATCATCCCCCAGGGCTTTGAGGTCCTCTGCCTCTAGATTGCAGATGGGGATGGAGAAGCACACCTGCTTCCTAAAATCCCTCCCTGGACGTAACGCTCACCATTTAAGCTCATCTTCCATTGGTAAAGACTAGTCACATGACTAGATGCAAGGGTGGCTGGGAAATGTAGTCTTTGGCCAGGTAGGTATCTTCCCTAGATAACTCTACACTATGGAATCTTTTCCAGGGTTAGTGCAACAAAAAAGTTCTCTTTACCAATCTGTTTAACCGGCTCACCAGGATAACCAGTGCTCCCATTCTGTCTGAATGCAACACTACTGCCCCAGGCATATTGAATGCTCACGGCTAGTAAGCCACTCTCTGGCCCCCATGTCCTCGTTGGCTCTCTGCCACAGAGTGGCATGCTTGCCAAGAGTCTGTTGGGTTTGTTTCCAAACCAATTTGCACCAGCCGCACTTGTTATTGTAATGCTATAATTGAATTAGATATTCCATAAGCTGATGAAATATGAGTGCAAAAGAAAGAGATTTGTTTTTATGAAAACTCAATAAGGACTAGTTGCTAAAGAGAATATTGCCAAGTTAGGTGTGGAAGAAACAACTAACTACGAAAAAATCTGGAACAAAATAACCATGAAAACCTAGAGGGAGTCGACACCCAAGTTGCTACAAAAGTGTGTGCAGGTCCTTGTTCTACATTAAAGAAACCAAAATTGGAAATCAGAAGACAGATTCTGGGTGTAGTTTACGTAAGGAGGACAATGTGCAAAGACAATGAACAGACCCACACTCAAAGAACAGACTGGCAAATGAGCATACGCATACGCTTTTAGTTGAACGAAATGTCCAAGGTGTATATCATTTAAAAGAATTCCGTGCTTCTTTGACTAACTGACTAACCACTGGTCCCAAATAAGCTGGATACGTTGGCTTCTACAGGATTATTATCCCCATTTTATAGGTGAATAAATTGAAGCCCAGGATAATAGCAGGGGCGGAGCCAAGATTCAAAACCAGCCAGTCTGGTCTGGTCTCAATGTCTATGCTCTTACCCTCTAAGCCAGAGTGGTCCACGCGAACTTTCCATGATGACACAGATGGTCCATGTCTTCTCTGTCCAGTGGCCACTAGCACATGTGGCTAATGTGCACTTGAATAGTGTCTAATGGGACTGGAGAATTGAAATTTCAATTTGGTTTAATTTTAATTACTTTATAAATGGCCACCTATGGCTAGTGGCTCAGGTATTGGACAGCGCAGCTCTGTGCTGCAGTGACATCAGCACACACATTTCACCACGTCTCAGGCTATTTCTTTGCCTTGACTCTTTCCAGGTCTATGATGTCTTCTGAAATGCAAGCCCCACCCCCTTTGATTCAGGCATCTCTGGATTCCAATATTTTATGCTGATTGGGGAAGGGAGGGGTGGACCTTGGCAGGAGGAACGGGGGCAGGCCTCTGTCAGCAGCAGCTGAGCTCAAATTGCCATATGGTAGCAACTGCCATCTGTGCCAGCACCACGCTAAGCTCCTCGCCGGCAGGGAAGTGCTGCTGTTTAGAGCAAGAGCTCGGCAGACAGCACCCCCCTCCTTGGCAACGTGACTTCGAACAAATCACTGCATCCTTCTGAGCCTTGGTTTCTTCCTCTGCAGGGTGGGATTAAAAGGGCCTACTCCATAGTGCTGTGAGGATTAAATGAAGTGGTGCCTGCTTCGTGCTTGGATCACAGTAACTACTCAACAAACGTCGTTCCTATCTGCTCTCACCCTCCCCGTCACACCAAAGGAACAGCAGGAGAAAAATCAGGGTGGGATGGAGCGAGAGGGTTTGTTTTATTGTGAAAATTCTCAAACATACATGAAAGTAGAGAAAATAGTTTAATAAACCTCCGTACTCCTATCACTTAGATTTTTAAATTATTAATCAGAGTAAAGGATTTAATATCTCCATTAACCCAAAGATGTCAATCCTTAGGAGGCTGAAAAACAAACTCTCAATGGCTCCAATTAAATGGTCACGAACACGTCTTAGGGCTCTTCTGAGCAGCCTTGGCTGGGACCCCACAGTCAGAGATGGTGTCACTTTCAGACGGTTGTCATTTGTCCCCCAAATAATATCTTCATCCTCCTGGGAACAATGGTCCCCCCTCGCTGGGTGTGGCTGTAGTGTTTTTCTGGAGATACTCAAGGTTCCATTTCTCTGGGTTTCCCCAAACCATATGGTTTGTCCTTCAGTGCCCAGAAGATTCTGGGAGACCCCAAAAATGCTACCTGTAACATTCCTTAAATCAGTAAGAGGCAGCTTTTAATTTCTTGCAACCCAGATCCCTAAATGGTAATCAGGCTGCAGAAAGGCCACAGCTGCCATCTCTAAACAGCTGGTACTTATTGTCCCCTGAGGTTAAAATAATTCATTCTTTTAGGAGTGAGGCGTGCACGAGAGAGAGAGAGAGAGAGAGAGAGAGAGATCTTATCAGGGAAAACGCCTGGGTCCTCTGGCCTTCTGGAAAACTATTGAACTATATTCTAACTATAAAAATCAATCCCGTAAGATGCCAGGAGCCTGGGGAATAGGCAGGAAAAGGGGAAAGAAGAAATTCACTGGGTGGAGAGGGACTGACCTTCACTGGGCACTGCTCTGCACTCAGAGCGTCTCACATACTTCCACCCAGGCCTCACAGGGATAATGCTAGGCAGATATTCCTACCCCCTGCTCACAGATGAGGAAAACGAGGCTCAGAGAGGTGGAGTCACTTGCCCAAAGTGAAGCAAGGTCTGGCTCACTCTTAAACTCATGTTCTTTCTCAAGCGCTGCCCTATTGTGTGCAGCCTGAGGTGAGTCCTGTCTGTCTCTCTCTGTCTCTCTCTCTAATTCTGAGCCTCAGGTTCCTCTCCCTGACATGGGAATGGCAAGTTTTGACCGGCTCACAAAGCTTTCAGAAAGATCTAGACTCATAAGTGATATGAAATGCTTCGAAGGATGCCCAGGGCCCAGCTGGGAACTGGGGTTACCTTTTTTGTTGTCCTCAAAGCTGACAACCTTGGAGCTCTGGAAGAAGAAAATCCAAGGCCTCACTGAGGGGTCACGGGTGCGACTCTGGCATGATGGGACAAAGGAAAATCACTAGGTCCCCTCAGGTCCCCAAAGAAGGAGGGGAGGTGGCAGAGGGAGGATGAGCTGAAGGGGGTGCCTTGTGGGGTTGCTGTTTTTAGTGACTGCTCGCTGACAGTTTTCCAAGCTGAGAAACACACATACACAACCTCTAACCTCCTCTAGCTTAAAATAGAGCTACTGCACCAAATATGCCAAGCACAGGGCAGAGTCACCTGCCTGGCAGGGCCAGACAGCTCCCCCGTGGCCCCAATAACACCCAGCCCCAGCAGGCATACTCTCTGATGTGCATCACGGCTGCTCACAGCCAAGGGTCCTCAGTCCCATCTCAGAGACAAGGAAAGTGAGGACCAGAGAGGCAACGGGGGGACGACAAAGCCAGCAGCATCTTGCTTGGCAAGCATCATGACCTCAGGGGCCAGCAGGCCCTGAAGACAATCCCGGCTCAGCCACGACCTGGCTGGGAGGACTTGGCAAGTCTCTGTGCCTCTGTTTCTTGGGCTGTCAGGTGAGAGTCCCATGAGTGATGTCTGTGACTACGCCTAGCACAGACAGTTTAGCTTTGCCCCTGCTTCTGAAAAAAGAATTCTTGACATCTGCAGGCAGACAGTTGTGACAAGGAAGGAAAAATAGCTACTAGATAAGGGGTGCCTGGATAGTGGCACAAAATAGCTTTTATAATCCTCGCCGTGGTCCTAGGAGGGGAACATTATTATCACACCCGTTTCTCAGATGGGCAAACTGAGGCACAGAGAGTGGAAGTGTTCTGTCCACAGCCAACCAGCTAGAAGGTGGAGGACCTGGAGCTCAAACCCAGGTCTTGTTGGCTCCAGCTGTGTCCATGACCAACCCCTCATTAACTCTGCCATGCGTGGGCCCTGCCCTTCCCGCAAGAACAGGCTGTGCTCCCAATCCCACTGTCTCCACACCTCTTCTCAGGCCCTTCCTGGGCTGTAGGTCCTTGGTGCCCTACCGGCCCCCACTCTGAGACTCTAGCCCAGGTTTCTGTCTTCTGAAGTCTGAGCAGAAATCGGAATATCAAACTTGCTGATGTCGTTGCTAAAAATAAGGCTGAAACCACAGCGCTAGCACCCTGCTTCTGGGCCACCAAGCTCCATCCTGATTCTTGGGGAACAACGGGGTCCAAGCCCCCTCTAGCAGGCACTGGGCTCTAATTCTGCCTGGTAACTGAGGCGGGGCAGGCACAGGGTCTGATGTCCCTACAGGCTGGGGCACCCGCTCACTCGTGATATCTGCGAATAGTGGCCGACACTTCTAGACAAGCCCCCAGGGCCAAGCGCAGCTCTCAAGCTTCACGTCTATCGGCTCATTTAATCCTCACAACCGCTGTATTGGTCCCCTGCTGCTGTAATGAATCATTACAAACAGCGGCTTAGCAAGAATTTATTGTATTCCAGTTCAGCAGGACGCAGGTCTACACTGGCCTCATGGGGCTAAAACCAAGGTGTTGGCAGGACTGCGTTCCTTTCTGGAGGCTCTAGGGAGGAATCTGTTTCTATGCCTTTTCCAGATTCCAGAAGGCGCCCAATTTCCCCGTCCTGTGGCCCCCTCCTCCACCTTTAACATCATCAATGTCAGACTGAGCCCCTCTGGGGCTGCCATCTCCCTCTTCCCATTATAAGGACGCTGTGATTACCCCAGGGCCACCCAGAGAGTCCAGGAAAATGTCTCTTCTCAAGGTCAGCTGATTAGCAACCCTAATTCCACCTGCAGACTTAATTCCCCTTTGCAGGTAACCTAACGTATTCACAGGTCCCAGAGGGCATGGGCATCTTTGGGGGAGTGGCATTCTTCTGCCTCCTACAGCTCCTTATGAGATAGCATTTTTTTTTTTACCGCATTTTAATGATGGGGAAACTGAGGCATCCCATCCTTTACTAGGGTACGAGCTCTATTTACACCAGGAATGTGGTCTGCACCACTAGGTGCTTGGTAAATATTTGTCGGGTGACTGATTGAGTGAAGGAATCAATGAAGGAAGGAAGGAGTGACGTGGCCAAGGTCACAGGACTTCTGTAGACCCAGGCTTTGGGCGTTTGCTCCAGATGTCACTGCCTCCAGACACTTTAGTCCCAGGACCCCAGCGGGTAAACGAAGCCCGACGTGAGGAGGCGCCTCCCCCGCCCCGCCCCTGCGCCAAGCCCCGCCCCTGGCGCCCCGCCCCTCTCCCCCATGCCCCGGGGCCCGGGCGGGCGGAGCGCGCGGCGCGAGGGAGCGGACCCGCCGTCGGGGCGCACTGAGTGGCCGGGCGGGCGCCGCGATGAGGAAGCAGAGCGCGCGCACGGCCGCGCTCATCCTGTGCATCCTGTCCTACCTGCTGGTGGGCGCCACCGTCTTCGACGCGCTCGAGTCCGAGGCGGAGAGCGGCCGGCAGCGGCTGCTGGCGCAGAAGCGCGGCGAGTTCCGGAGGAAGTACGGCTTCTCGGCCGAGGACTACCGCGAGCTGGAGCGCCTGGCGCGGCAGGCGGAGCCGCACCGCGCCGGCCCCCAGTGGAAGTTCGCCGGCTCCTTCTACTTCGCCATCACCGTCATCACTACCATCGGTGAGCCGCTCCATCCCGAGCCGCCCGGGGCGCCTCCGGGTTGCAGTCCCACCTCTGCCCCTGCCCCGCTGAGTGACTTTGGACGGGTCGTTTCGGCTCCCGGAGCCCCACTTGCCTCCCTCTGTCGAATGGAGCCAGGAGGAGTCAGTAAGTCGAGTTTGCCAAGAGGCTGACCCGGGAGTGCACAGACAACGTCCCAGGGGCTGGGAGACAGATAAAGTGGGGCTGGAAGACCAAGTGGCTGGAGTTGTCTCCTTACCTGCTTGCCTCCCATTAGCTGTGTGACCTTAGACAGGTTGCTTAACCTCTCTGAGCCACAGTTTTCTCCTCTGTGAACTAGGAGTGCTGATTGGTCTTATCTCAGGGATGTGGTAAGATAACTGATATCAAGGAAATAGTATATGCAGAAAGTTTTAGCACAGGGCCTGACACATAGAGAGCAGTACAAAAGAAGATTGATTTTTGCATTATAATGGTGATTATTCTGTTACCCCATGAGAACGAGGACCTAGTCTGTCTTAGTCACTGCTGTATGGCCAGTGCCTAGTGTGTAATAGATGCTCGATAAATATTTGTTAAAGGAATGACTGATTATCACAGCTTTGGACCTCACCCTTGGGGATTCAGAGCAGTTCCTCTGTAGCATCTGGACTGCCAGCTGTTGCCATGACTACCGTCTGGCTGGTACCTGCTGAGCCTACGCCTGGGGAAACAGGGAAGGAGAGAAGCGGGCTCTGCGGGGCTCTAAGCGTGGTGCCAGCCACACTCCTGGGCTCCAGCTGTGGATGTCCAGGAAACCCCTCGGGCTTGGACCACCAGCATGGAAGCCCGTGCCTTGGGGAAAGTTTCACCATAATACTCTTGCCACTGACGGAGAGCTGTGGGCTTTGCGGTGGAGTGAAAAGCACAAGTTCTGCAGTTACTTGTAGACTGGAGTTGTTTTTTTCATCTCTGTTGCCACGTGCCTTTTCCAGCAATCGATTGTAGCTCTCTGAGCCCTGGTTTCCTCAAAGGCAAATGCAGTTGTTCCTACCTCATTGGGTGGTTGCCAGGTTTAAATGAGTTCAAGCATGAAAAAGTCTTGGCACAGTGCCTGAGGCTAAGCAGGCACTATTAATCAGTAATAATAATTCATTATTTGTCAACTGTGGCCCCAGCTCTCATTCAGCCCTTTTTGCCCCTCCTGTCCCCATGGGCACCCCTGCTTCCC
This sequence comes from Lepilemur ruficaudatus, assembly GCA_963574885.1. Lineage (NCBI taxonomy): Eukaryota > Metazoa > Chordata > Mammalia > Primates > Lepilemuridae > Lepilemur > Lepilemur ruficaudatus. The sequence continues at coordinate 10,704 of CAUYRT010066335.1, forward strand.
TAGCTTGGCTTAGCCTGAGACCCTCCTTGTCACGATGCCCATTGGTATGGGACTCCATCCCCCTCTCCGTCTGCCCTTCCCCACATTCTCTGGAGACTTCCCAGATGAGTTTGGCCTCCTCCTGGCTTTTCCCCTGTCACATGCATCGGGGAGTCTGGAGTAAGAGTAGAAACAAGAATTTTGGCTTTTCTGGCCACTTGGGGGCGCCACCACCTGCTGTGTGGACCGGCTGCTTAAGCCAGCCTTGCAGAGAGCCAGTGGCCAGGGCCCAAGAGTCTGAGTTCTGCTTGGCTAGAAGTGTGGCACTGAGAAGCAGTAGGACAGTGGTTAATAGCTCAGGCCCTGGGACCTTTGGGCAGCTTCCTCCCTCTGAACTTAGTTTCCTTATCTGTGAAATGGGGATGATATTATCTCATATAGTCACCGAGAGTGTTAAATAAGATAATCCACGTAGAGTACTTAGCACATTTAGTTATTATCATTATTCACTTCACTCTCTGCCAAAACTGGTCATAGCCCCAAACAGCTGGCGACAGCACTTCCTGGCCTCTTCTCTCTAAAGGGGCTCCTCTGTCCCACATTAGCACGCCCTTCAACTTGGTTTGATTCAGTAAACTGTCATTGAGCCTGTAGTCTGTGTCAGGCTCTGTGCCAGGCACTGGTGACTGGGGCCACAGTGAAGTGACCACCATGGTCCCTGCCCTCAAAGAGCTCAAAATCTGATATGGGCAGATTCCCCGCCCCCCATGCCCCACCACATAATAGGGGCCCTGCAATCAAAATGTGGACGTGGAGCCATAGGTCTTTCAATACATATATTGGGTTGATGTTATGAATGTTACATAGCACATATACACACTTCACAGGGCACAAAAGGGTGTACCATGGAAAGGACTCCTCCCTCCCATCCTGTCTCTCAGCTCATAAATTCCTCTCCTTGGATCAAATACAGTTACCAGTTTCTCATCCTTCCAGATGTATTCTCTGCCTGTATATTCTTTTTAAAACATACACATTATACAGATGTTATATTATATACACTGTTTTGCCTCTTGCTGTTTTCACTTACTATAGTTTGGTGATGTTTTTATGGCAGTCCCTAAAGAGCTGCATCATCTTTTTCGTGGCTGTACAGAAGAGTTTCTCAACCTCGAACTACTGACATTTTGGGCTGTGGGGGGCTGTCCTGTGCATTGCAAGATGTTTAGCAGTATCTCCGGCCTCTACCTTCTAGATTCCAGTAGAACACAGCACCATTCCCCACCCCCGTTTGTGACAACCAGAATGTCTCGAGATATTGCCAAATGTCCCCTTGGGGCAAAACCACTCCCAGTTGAGAACGGCTACTATGCAGTAGTCCATCATTTGGATGCACCATAATCTATTTAACCAGGCCCCCACTGATGGACACTTAGGTTGTTTCTGATATTTACTACGACCAACAGCGCTGCAGTGATGACCCACGTGCATAGACATTTCGCATGTGCATGCATTTTGGAGGCTAACTTCCTAACTGCAGAACTGCATAGGTCAAAGGATTTGTATATTTTACTTTTTGGCAGGTGGGGCTAATCTGCTAGAGGAGGCATATTCTGTTGCCTGACTTCCACCTGAAGATCCACTTGACTTCTCATCAGGTGTGGGCCCCTTGGAGAATACCATGAAAGCTATTGCTCTTCTCTCCAAGAAAGGGCACACATCCACTCATTCCCCCACCACAGCATGATGCTCCAGGACCCAAAAAAGCCCAGTCATGTTTAGAGCCCCTACAACAGTGGAGGGGACCCAGTGAAGAGTCGCCACACCAGACTGAGCCAGAACCAACAGGTGTTTGGCGAGGGCTAGCTGAAGTGTGGAAGGGCAGGCAGAGACTGGGGGTAGGGAGAACAGGGCAAGCCAAGGGAGGAAAAAAACAAAAGGCATGTGGAGGTGGGACATGCTGGTTGGGGAAACAACCAGGGTGTAGCTGGAGCATGCGGATGTACAGAGAAGGGGGTGAAGCTGGAGAGCTGGGAGGGTGTTCAGGATGGAGCTTGGACACCATGTGAGAGCTGGGACTTTACCTGTGGGTACTGGAAAAGCAGGAAAGGTTTTACTTTTTTTGTTTTTCCACCAAGGCATAGTTTATATGCAGTAAAATTCACCATTTTTTAAAAAGTATACACTTCTGTGAGTTCTGGCAAATGAATACCTGTTGCGTATGTGCAGCCATAATCAAGACAACATTTCCATCACCCCCCAAAATGCTATCATGCAATTGCATATCATGCAATTGACAGGAAGGTAGTTAACCTCTCCCCCAACCCCAGTGACTGACAACCACAGGTTTGTTCTCTGTCCCTATAGTTTTGCCGTTTCCAGAATGTCATTTAAATGGAACCATGCAGTAGTTAGGCTTCTGAGTTAGTTTCCACTCAACACAACACATTTGAGATCTGTCCTTTGTTGCTGCATGTAACAGTAGTTCATTCCTTTCTGTTGCTAAAAAGAACTCCATTGTTTGGATGTACCACAGGTTGTTTATCCATTCCCCAGTTGAGGGACACCTGCGTAGTTTGCAGTTTGGGGCGATTATGAATAACCACGCAAGGTTTTAAAGCTGGGGAATGACCTGGATAGAACTAGTATTTGAAGACGCTCTGCGGGCCCTGAGGATGGGGAGGGACAGCGGATATGAGATGGAGCCGGGCACTCACCCGCCGTCCCCTCCGCTCTCCCCGCACAGGGTACGGCCACGCTGCGCCGGGCACGGACTCGGGCAAGGTCTTCTGCATGTTCTACGCGCTGCTGGGCATCCCGCTGGCGCTGGTCACCTTCCAGAGCCTGGGCGAGCGGCTGAACACGCTGGTGCGGCGCCTCCTGCTGGCGGCCAAGCGCTGCCTGGGCCTGCGGCGGCCGCGCGTGTCCACCGAGAACATGGTGGTGGCCGGGCTGCTGGCGTGCGCCGCCACCCTGGCCCTCGGGGCCGCCGCCTTCGCGCACTTCGAGGACTGGACCTTCTTCCACGCCTACTACTACTGCTTCATCACCCTCACCACCATCGGCTTCGGCGACTTCGTGGCGCTACAGAACGACGGGGCGCTGCAGAGGAAGCCGCCCTACGTGGCCTTCAGCTTCCTCTACATCCTGCTGGGGCTCACGGTCATCGGCGCCTTTCTCAACCTCGTGGTCCTGCGCTTCCTCGCCGCCGGCGCCGACGCCCCCGAGCGCGCTGCCCGCCGCGCCCGCCCGCGCCGCCCGGGGGCGCCCGAGAGCAGCCGGCCCGCCCGGCCCGGCCGCGCGCCCCGCCCCGGGGGCTCCGCCTCCGTCGCCCGCCGCGCGCAGCCGCTAGAGACGTGTGCCCGCGACAATCCGGGTTTCTCGCCCCCCTCCAGCCCTGGGGCTGTGCGCGGCGGCGAGGCACACAGGCCCCGGGCCCGGCGGAGGTCCATCTGACAGCGCTACCCGGCCCGGTGGAACCGAGAATGGCAGGGGCGGCGTGTGACCTCCCAGGGCGCCCTCCCCAGCGCTTGGAGAGGGTGAGGGGCCCGCCACGTGCAGCTTCTCATCACCTTCTCTGGCTCCCCTCCCTCCTCTCCAAAAATATACTGAAGTCGCATTACAAGCACGCGCCAGACTCTACAGCCACCCTGCAGGAGCAAATGCCTCGTTGTCCAACTTGTAGGAAGGCTTGGCCACGTCGGCACCTAGCAGAGGGTCTGCGCAGGTCCGCGTCACCAACGGGCCCTTCAGAGCAACTTTTCTGTGTGAAGAGCCCGGTTTTCCGTGTGGTAGGAGAAATGCGCGACTTTCAATCCCGGAATACTCATCGGAATCGGTGAGGCCAGATGCTCACGCTTCCAGCAGCGCTGGGAACAGAGATGGGCCGGTGTGGAGTAAAATTGGCCCACGTGTGAACGATTGCTTCTAACCCCGTAAAGCTGATGCTTTGTCCCTGGCCAGCCCCGCTTCGGGATGAGGGGGGCCTTGCTGACATGACACCCACTGTCACTGGGCCACCTGGACACAGCCGAATGCTGTGGTACAAGCTCTCAATCACCAGCAATGTGACCTTGGGGAATCGCATCCCCTCCCTGGGCCTCAGTTTCCACATCTTTAAAGTGACTGGGCTTGCCCAGAACCCTTATCCCTCTTCTGCATCTCTGGCAGGGCTTTCTGGAACAGGCCCCTGCGCCACAAGGGGCATTAACAACGCCCCTGGTGTGGTGTCCTGGCACCCTGTAGCATCCAGCCCCTTAAAACACCAACTTCCCTCAGCCTCCCAGATAGAACGGGTTCAACACAAAGCAAGAGCAAGCCAGGTTAGAAAAGCCAAAAACTTTAATTTTCAACATGAGCTACATGGTCATGAACACAATGCAATGTGACCCACTCCAACCCAGGGGCCCTGGAAACCCTCCCTCCCCAAAGGCCTGGGCAGCTCCTGCTCCTGGAGAGGGAAGGAGGGAGAGGTGGGTGGATGGAGAGAGGCTCCCAGCCTGAGGACCCAGGGCCCTGCCTTCCCGTCACCCCATTAGGAGGCAGCCGTAGAGTGAACTGGCTCCAGAAGCAATGCCCCCGGCCCTGGGTTCAAGTCTCCACTCTGGCCTCACAGAAGCTCTGGGTAAAAATGGGCACCACCAGCCCACCTCACAGGGGTTGAGAGTCAGGGGAGCCATGGACACTTCCTGTCCACTCCGAGGTGCTGCTCTACAGACACGGGCCCTCCCAGAGGGCCTCGGAGTCACTACAGGGGCATGGGCTCGATCCTCTGGGCCTGGGACGGCTGCTGCTCAATAAATAAATGCAGGTGGCCTTGCCTGATGCAACAGCTGTACCTCCAAAGGGAGTGGAACTCAGTGTTGTTTCCGATGCCGAAATGCACCCAGGAGCTCCTGGTTTAAGGAACTGGATGGTCAATCAGCTTGTTAAATGCATAACCACCCGGAAACTATCCCCTTCACCTCCCGGTGTAGAAGAGCTCTGAACTGGTGGGGGATCGAGTTCCAGGCCTGCCTCAGCCACTAACCTAAGTGGGGCCTTAGGCAAGCACCTCCCTGCCCAGGACCTCAGCTCCCCTCTTTAATATGGGGCTGGCAACACAGGCCCCACCCCCCACTACTAGCCAGGGGCTCTTGTGAGGGCCAAAGGACACACTCAGGGTGAAAGCATTCAGAAAACAGAAAGTTTGAAAAGCGCTGCCGAAGGGCCAGGTCTGATTACATCTGAAGGTTTGGGAGATTTCCCTAAGCTGAGGGGCTCCACGCTGACCCCACTGGCTCACAGCCCCAGGCAGGAGCAGGTGTTTCTTAACCTCCCCCCAACTGGTCCCGGGGAGGTTACAGCCCCTCAGCAGGAGCCCCCACCCAGACATCAAGGCCTGGACCAAATCCTGTGGCCCTTCAGCCAGCTGGGCCAGACCCCCTGCAGAGCTGAGTCTCCCTGGCCACCCTCCCCACAAACCCACACCCAGAAGTTCCTGCCCCACAGAGGTGGAGCCAAGCAGGGCTGTGCAGCCTTGGCAGACATGCTCTGGGGCAACGTCCTCTGTCACCTGAAGGAAGGGTGCACCATGGAGCCCTAGTTCTGTCCACCCTGTTGCACACTTGCTGAGGGGTCTTGGGTGAGTCACTTCCTGTTTCTGGAAACTGAGTCACCTCAGTTTCCTAACGTCTCTGATGGGCTACAACTTGACCTGCCAGTCTTCCCAGGGCCGCTAGGAGGCTTCTAAGAGAGCAGGGAGGAGGAAGTGAGGGTAGGGGTGGCCCCACCTCATCCTGCCCTGCTCTGGCTCAGCCTCTGCTGGGAGGAGACTCAGGTAGGGGTGCCACTGAATGCGCAGGCGACCCCAGGGGTGGCTCCTCCCCTGTGCTGGGCCTTAGTCTCCTTGTCTATAAAATGAATCTGGACTAATGGTCCCAAAGGCCCTTTCCCTTTAGTATGAAAGGGGATTCTGGAGACAGAAAGTGGAGACGGCTGCCTCCCATGGTGCCCCTGCCCCAGAGATGGAAAATAAAATTACCCCCAGAGACCCCAGACCCCAAAGGCCCCCAAACTCCACCTCTCCACTGCTCTCCAAATGATGCAGTTTGAGCTGGCAAAGGATCAGACAGCAGCAGGGACAGGCTGGGCAGGGCTTGAAGCTTCCTTAAAGGTAATGAAAATGGCACTCCCCTCCCCAAACCCCCATCCCCTGGTAAGGACAGACAGTGGTGGTTCCCATACCTGATGGTCACAGCCCCAAACAAGAGGGGCATGTGCTCACAACGATAACACAAAGAAATAGGGCTCCAGCCCCCATCCACCCCACCCCTCCAGGAGGTGAGCGAGATTTCACAGAACAAACAAGAAAATCATTGAGGGGGCCCTTGCTGACCACCCCCAGGGTGTTGTTATTGCTTTGGAGCTCTCTCTCTCTCTCTCTTTATAAAGGCTGTGTGGCCACCAGAGGGAGGGCTCAGGCTGCCAGGCCGAGCTGCCTCCCCCTCTGGTTGGGACAGCCAGGCCCTGCCCTGTCTTTGAAAAGCTACCCCTGAACAACCACAGCAGTGCCGGCTGGAGAGAGAAGTCACTCTCCTGGCTCAAAATATTTCAAATGGTGAGTAATAAACAAACAGCAGAGAAATCACACTGGTTAAAAACACAAATGGCGGGGGGGTGCTGATTCCACCCAGAGACCTGCTCCCACCTGCCCACAGCCTTGGGATCTGACCCGCCACAGTCGTGGGAAGCTCTGAAGCTCTTCCGGATAGAAGGGGCCTCCCCAATTCCTCCTCCCAGAGCAGTGTAAGATGCTCCAAGGAGGCACTATAACTCGACAGAACTTTAACGGATACCCAGGGCTGAAACAGGCTGAGGGCAGGGGAGTTTCCAGGTAGAAGGAATCGCTTGGCAGGACCAGGAACAGGGTGGGTCCAAAGACAGCGGGGTGTTCTCAGTGGAAAATGACACCCTCTAGTGGAGACCAGGCCCCGTCTGCCAAGGCCCCGCGATCCTCAGGAGTGCCTCGTAAAGAAAGTCAGGACCAAGGATAATAAATTGGAACGTCAGTCTAATGGGCAGCTCCAGCTATAACCCTACGGGGGAGAGGGGAAGGAAGGGGGCAGGGGAGGAGGGGCTGGCCTCCCTCAAACCAGGCTGCCAGGCCAGCGAGGAGACAGTGGTCTCCTGGAATGTTCCTGTGTCTCCTCCCCACTGTCCTGGGGCTCTGTAAGGACTATGTATGAGCTAAGAACCGGCCCCAGGGCTTGGAACACTAACTCTACCCAGCTAACCTGGACTACGCCCTACACAGCAGGGACTAGGTAAAGAGGAGTGGTAGGCTGCTGGGTGCCTCCCAGGGGAGGTGGCAGAAATGTGCTTCTATAAAGAGGGGCCAGCCTATGTCCTCCCTTGCATGCAAAAGGGCTCCCGCAGGCCCCAGGGAGGGCCAGGCTGGGAAGGCAGCAACCCAGGCCTGCTTGAGAAGGAATCTCCCAATTCTTACACTCTTAACCTCTTCATTCTCTCTCCTACCACCATCTTTCCTTGAGCCAAGGTAATTGAGTCTGGGGCACTGGGTTCTGCCCTTAGTACAGAATGGTTTGTTAAAAAAGACTAAAATAGGGGGGCTCTATTGCCTCCCCAGACCCCTGGCCTGGAGGCAGAGGGGTAGACAAGATGACCTTTGACTTCATCCAACAAGGATGGGTTCTCCTATTTGGGAAACCCTTACCAGGGCACCACCAGTCCCAATCCCAGCTTTCCTGAGCCTCCCTCTCCAATCCAACATCCCCCAAATGAAGAGACAGTGAGCTCTAGGCTTGGAGTTATGAAAACTCAGGTCACCCAGCCTCTCCACCAAAACACAGATGACATGTTCTTTCCAGACCACAATAGTTCCCAAACTAGCCTGTTGCAATCCCATGGAGCAAGGCACCCTGGGGGTCTTTGCAAGACCCCGGGCACTCCCTCCTTTCCTTTGATCCCTGCGGGACCCCACTTTCTAGAGCCACCAGAAGAGGAGCAGGCAGGAGGGGACGGACAGATGGACTCGGACAGGCTGCGGCAAAGCTCCTTCCACGGGCAGGCAGAGGGAAGCCCGAGCTCCTCTGCAGTGGGGGGCTCTGGGCCCCCGGGAGCTGGCTCCGGATCCTTGCAAAGCTGCCCCGACGGCTCTGGGGCAGGAGTAGCTGCCTGAACCCGGTGCCGCAGGAAAGACACTTGCTGGTAATTGGCACCATGGAGATGGCCGGCCGGGTTCTGGACTTGGCTCCGGGCAGCGAGCTTCCGAGGAGGCAAAAAGGGGAAGTGGACAGTGTTTGGGGCAGGAGAGTGGTTTGCTCTGCCACCTCAGTCTCTCCTTTCTCTGGATTGCAGCCACATCCACCAGGTCAAGAACCCGCCAAGTCAAAAGTGTAGCCAATCCCGTTGGGAGAGGGAAGGTCTCAGGGAGTAGGAGGCAAAGAAGGGGTGAGGAGGGGCCCAAGGGGGGCAGGTCTCCCCGTTCTACTTCCCCACTGTGGGGGAGAACCCCGTCCTCCTGTCCAGTGTGCCCATGGGCCTGGGGTCCCAGGTCAGGGCTGGGCAGTCCCCAGGCCCTCTAGGGGAGCCCCTCCCCATCCCCAGCACTAAGATCGCTCTCCGCAGGGCCCCACGGTGCTCTCAAGGGACAACTGGGACGCCTGCCGGAGCAGGGGGCCCGCAGCCGGGTCCACCATGGAGGAGGTGGGGAAGAGCTTGTACCAGCCCACGGCCAGGGTGGTCAAGTCCAGCTCCTCCAGCAGCACGCGCGCCACTCCCATGAACTGCTTGCGCTCCATCCGCCCGTAGTTCCCCCACACGATCACCTGTGGGGCAAGAGACACAGTGGTTCAGATCCTGCCAATGCCACCCACAGGCCCAGGACCGGAGCCTGGGGCTGCCCCCATGCCCCGTTCACCTGTGAATTCCACCTCCGTGAAGTTGCTCAAGCCCAACCATATTTTCCCAGCTCCAGCGCCCATGACTGCTCACCTGGGTGACCGGCTTCCTGCCTCCAGTCTTGCCCTCTCCGCTCCATCCTCCACACGCCCCATCTTCGAACCCAGGACTTGAGGGCTGACCCTACATCATGAGTCCCCTGACTGCCTCCCCCATGGGCCCTCTGTTTCCAGAGCCTCAGAAACGCTCCATGTGAAACAGTTTGAAAAAGTGGCTGGTGCAGAGCACACGCTAGCTTTCTTCCTACCGACCGTTTTCTGCAGGGCCATCCTGGTCAACCGTTTCCTGGTCTTGGAGCTGCCAGCTGGACGGTCTCTGTGACTACAAGACCCTCATTTGCTGTTCTGCATCTCAGCTCCCAACTCCACCCGCCTCGAGAAGGCAGGCTGGCTCGATGATTTGGTAGAGCCTGGTGGGCTAAAGCCTTTGGAGTCAGGCATATGTAGGTTCAAATCCCAGCTCTGCCACTTTTACTGGCTGTGTGGTTATGGGCAAGTCATTTAACCTCACTGAGCCTCAGTGTCCTTGTTTGTTAGTGGAATGATCCCTGTTCAGCATACCTCGAGGGTGAGGATCAAAGGAGGTAACGGTTACAAAAGCTCACCGCAAGCTGTCAGCTGCTCCCAAGCACACAGGGTGACATTAAAACAACAGGAGCCGACATCATCATTTGCTGTGTATCAGGAACTGCTCTGAGGCTAAACTAGCCTTAGAGGCAGTCTTCCCAACAACCCTACAAAAATGATCTGATTTCACAGCTGCTTAAACCAAGGCTCACAGAAGTTAAATCATAAGCCCAGAGTCACTCAAGGAAGTCTTAAGTGCCCCTTAGGCAGCTGATCAGAAGCCCACTTCTAGTGCATGGATGGATTCATTTTCACTGGTATTATGAACCAAATTGTGTTCCCCCAAAATGCATATGTTGAAGTCCTAAGCCTCCGTACCCCAGAATGTGGCTGAATTTGGAGACAGGGCCTTTAAGGGGGTGATTAACTTAAAAGGAGGCTGTTGGGGTGGGCCCTAATCCAATTTGACTGGTGTCCTTATGTGATAAAAGGAGGTCATTTAGACAAAGAGAGACACTAGGAACATCGCTCATGGTAGGGCTGTCCTGCTCTGACATTGGGCAGAGCACCCAGCATCAGGGACTCCGTCTCAGCCTTCTGTTTCCCCACCCCATCCACACCCCAGACAGGGGCAGGGACCAATGCTTCCCTAAAGATATGGGGCCCAGAATGTACAAACCTTCATCCAGTGGGCCAGGTGTGGCCCCAGATGGCCTTCTGATTATTTTAAGTGGTATCTGAAATACCTCTAGATGAGCAGGGTCTTCCCAGACATTTCTGACAGCAATATACTATAAAACATTAACCTACCACCCAGTGCACACATGGAAATGCATAATGAAGCAAGTGCCCCAACAAAGAATATTCCCCTTACTAAGAGTGATAAATGTTTTCTTTCCTATTCCATTCCATTAAAAATAAAAAAGTTTAGGCCGCGCGGTGGCTCACGCCTGTAAGCCTAGCACTCTGGGAGGCCGAGGCGGGCGGATCGCTCTAGGTTAGGAGTTCGAAAGCAGCCTGAGCAAGAGTGAGACCCCCATCTCTACTAAAAATAGAAAGAAGTTAATTGGTCAACTAAAAATATATAGAAAAAATTAGCTGGGCATGGTGGCACATGCCTGTAGTCCCAGCTACTCGGGAGGCTGAGGCAGAGGCAGAAGGATCGCTTGAGCCCAGGAGTTTGAGGTTGCTGTGAGCTAGGCTGACGCCACAGCACTCTCGTCCGGGCAACAGAGTGAGACTCTGTCTCAAAAAAGATAAAATAAAAAAAATAAAAAAGCTTGTTGAGACCCACTAAATAGATTTCACAACTCACTAATGGGTCTCAACCTACAAGTTGAAAAACTCTGCCCTAGACAGGACCTGGGCTTCCCAGTTGGGCAAAAGTCCCCCACTGTCTTGGCAACTTGTAACACTCTAGCCCCGCCCTCAGTTGCTTTGCCTGCCCAGGTTGGATGCAAGAATTAAGGTGCAAGCCATAGGTACCCAGTGGCAGCTGAAAGAATGGGCATATGGCTTCTGTGGGCGTTCGACCCCGGCCCTGCCTGCTCCCAGGATGGGCAGCTGCTTCTAGACCCAGGCTTGGGTGACCACTAGGGTCCTCCCTAATGGCTGGAGCCAAACACCTCTCTGGGGTCCTCAACAGGCCTCCAGGCTGTTATCCCTGTGCTCCAGGCCAAGCCTCTGACCTTTAGAGGTTGTTGATGATGACGACGATGATAATGGCCATTGGCAGAGCACTTACTACAGGCCAAACTTGCAAATATTTTTCATGCACGCAGCACACATTCCACTGTCATAGCAATGTTACCAGGCAGGGACTGATAATATCCCCACTTTACTGACGAAGAAACTGAGGCTCAGAAGGGAACTTGCTCAAAGATGCACAGTAAGTTGTGGAGCTCAGATCAACCGCAGTGTCTATTTCCTCCAGGTGAGGCCCTCCAGAGACCTTCAAGGGCGCCCCCCTCTCCCTCTGGTAATGCACACACACACCAGCACCCCTCACCTGCAGGACTTTGCCCTGGGGACTCTCGGGAAACAGCAGCACCTGGTTATACAGTGGGTCCAGCGACTTGCGAGCGACTTTGGTCTTCTTCTTGGCAATGCAGATGCCATTCTCTAGCAGATAGGCCTTGATGTAGGCCGCTGGGAGAGAGGTCAGCAGGGGTGAGTTCTAGTCTGGCTCCTTGCTGGCAGACAAAGGGTACGACAGAGCGAGGCAGCCCACCCACTGCTGGGGACAGGAGTGCCTCCGTGGGGTCTGGGGAGGATGCAACAGGGGCAGGTGGGGGTGGGGTGGCAGGTACAGCCAGGGTTAGGTGGGGCCCACTCCACCTCCTCCGCTGGTCCAGACCGACGGGCTCCCCCTTCCTTTGCTCACCCTGAGCTCACCTGCTTCCTCTCTCAGTCCTTGGCTCGTCCACCCCCTCCCTGGCTTGTACACTCACTTGCTGACCCACTCACTCCACAAGTGCCTGCTGAGCACCCACCTCCTGCCAAGTACCCTGTTTGGCACTGGGGTACAATGACAAACAGGAAAGGTGGCCCCTGCCCTCCAGCTCAGTCCCATGGGGGAGAACACCACAGTCAATAGACAATCTCAACTGGGGCCCCAAACAAATCCTAAACCACCAGATCCATGTAAGACACTGCAGTTGGGGCAGAGTGGTCCCCTACAGTTGGGCCCAGTTTTCTCTTTTCTGGATCCTAAGTACCCCTCAGGACATCTTCCCTGACCTCCAGCCCCCACACCTGGCAGTGTCTTGGAGCCTGGCTTGGCCGTCAGTCCCCGCGCCTGGATGATGTCCACTTCCAGCTGACCATTCCGTTCCTGCAAGCCGATCTCCACGTCCCCTGCAAGAGGCCCCAAGAGATGGGACTGGGAAGTGGCTCGGAAGCTCAAGTAAGGACTCAGCCCCTCACTTCTGCTTGAGGATGAAAACTCCTTCCCCACGCCCAGCCCAAAACAAGACTAGAACCAGCTCCCACCCAAGCGCCTGGGCTCTGTTGAGGGCTTGGCGGTGTGCACCAGGCTCCAGGCTGGGTGCTCAGAGGATGTACCAACAGGCAGAGGGACAGGAGGGAGAGACTCTGGGCCCTCCCCACCCCCCACTTCAGTCCTTTTGGAACAGGCCTTGGGGCACTCACCCATGGGCGTGGTGGCCAGGGTCTGGCGGCCCACAAACTGTGCTGGCCCCATGCTGCCCAGGAAGTCACTGAACTGTGCATCTGACGCCAGGCAAACTCCTCCATAGTTAAGGCTGCAAGAATAGATGAGACAAGACAAACAGGCTGAATGGCAACTCCAACGACTCAGGTGGGCAGGTCCAGAACACCCCTCGTTCCATGGCATTCTGTCAACATCCGTCACCCTACCTCTCCTTGCTAAGCCTCAGGCTCCAGCCCCATGAAATGGATATGTTGATACTTATGTCCTGGGATGACTGTAAGAATTGAGGGAGATGAAGTCTGCAAGTCCCTGGCTCATGAGGTTCAGGGCCCTGATACTCAAAGCGTGGTCCAGAGACCAGCAGCATCAGCATCCCCCGGGAGCTAAACAGAAACAGCTGCTGAATCAGAATCTGAATTTTTTTTTTTTGAGACAGAGTCTCAACTCTGTTGCCCCGGCTAGAGTGCCGTGGCGTCAGCCTAGCTCATAGCAACCTCAAACTCCTGGGCTCAAGCGATCCTCCTGCCTCAGCCTCCCGAGTAGCTGGGACTACAAGGCATGCACCACCATGCCCGGCTAATTTTTTCTATGTATTTTTAGTTGGCCAATTAATTTCTTTCTATTTTTAGTAGAGACAGGGTCTCACTCTTGCTCAGGCTGCTTTCGAACTCCTGACCTTGAGCAATCTGCCTGCCTCGGCCTCCCAGAGTGCTAGGATTACAGGTGCAAGCCACTGCGCGAGGCCAGAATCTGAATTTTAACATGAGCCCTGGATGATCCGTTTGCATGTGAAAGTTTGAAATGCAATCGCGGGTTTGGACTCTGCGGTGTGCATTGGTTCCTGCTGCTTGGCTGCCCAATATCCACTTCCCCTTCTTTGGTAATAAAACCTCAAATTTCCTTTGGGAACCACCCTCCCCATGGCATGTGATTACAACAGGGTGGAACAGACCCAGCTCCAGAGGCTGGGCCTGCAGCTCAGCCTGGCCAATCAGGGCATTTCTTCCCCTTGCCAGTGACTGGCTCAGAGACACGCATGTGGCCCATTTCTGCCAATGAGAATCTGGCCTGGAAGCTTTTGTTGAACTATGGGGAGTAAGAAGCTCTCTTTTCCCACTAGACGAGTCTGAGACACAGGACTGGAGCTTCTGACAGCTATCATGCTACCAACTGGATCCCAAGAATGAAGCCATCAAAATGATGGCATTGTGTGATACCCTGGATCAAGCTCTACCTGAAGCAAGCTACTTCATCTTTTGGTTATATAAGTCAGTACCAACAACAATAACAAGAATAATTTTATTATTGCTTAAGTCTGTTTCAGTAAGATTTCTCCCTCCCTTCACCTCTTGAAGTGTTTCTTTCCCATCTCTGAAATGGGAATAACAATGTTCCTATCTCCTAGGTCTGTTGTGAGGTGAGGCACTAAGTACCATGCCTGATGTACCCCTATTTTCTTGAGGAGCAGAGCGCTTGCAACCCATCTTCTTATCTGATCCTTATCACAACCACAGGAAGTTGGTTTACCTTTAACACCTTTATTCAGATAAGGAACACATTGGCCCGGCAAAAAGATGACACTGTTCCCTGGCCAGAGCTGAGACAGAGGTCTGACCCAAACTAGGCCAACCAAAAACTCTGTCTGGGAAATAAAAGAGAATCCCAGAGACTAACAGTCATGAGGACTGGGCCACACAAATGGCCTTCCCTTGCAAAGAGCCCATAAACTCTACCAGCCACCAGCCCTGGCCACTCAGTTCTTCCCTCAGCCCCATGAGGTGCCCCAGTGTACATAGCAGATTCTTATTTTACTTATCAGCAGAGTTCATGGCAAGACAATAATTTGACATGTTGGCCCGAATGTTTTTCCTTTTCATGACTTCCTACGCCCCCCGGCCTGCTTGCCCGCATGCAGGCAGTAGCCAGAGCATCCTGTGTCTACCGCCTCCGAGTAGGATGCAGACAAGAGACTCAGATTCTTTCTTTCTTTCTTTTTTTTTTTTTTGAGACAGAGTCTCACTCTGTTGCCCTGGCTAGAGTGCCGTGGCATCAGCCTAGCTCACAGCAACCTCAAACTCCTGGGCTCAAACTCCTTCTGCCTCAGTCTCCCAAGTAGCTGGGACTACAGGCATGCACCACTGTGCCCAGCTAATTTTTTTTTTATATATGTTTTCAGTTGGCCAATTAATTTCTTTCTATTTTTAGTAGAGACAGGGTCTCGCTCTTGCTCAGGCTGGTTTCGAACTCCTGACCTTGAGCAATCCTCCCGCCCTGGGCTCCCAGAGTGCTAGGATTACAGGTGTGAGCCACCACGCGTGGCCTGTACCTCTCACTAAATACTTTGAATGTCACCCTGGGCCTCTTCTAGCAATTGACATGGATTCTCTCTCTATAAACTTCCCTAGGACATAGGTATAACCCTTGGGAAAATCCTGAACCAAGTGAGACTAAGTTTCCAGCAAACAGGAAAAATGGGGACTTGATAGATCAGTCATAGCAAACTCATCGGCTTACTAGGTACCACTAACGTCTGAGTGCTCTATGCCTGTTAATTCATTTCAGCCTTACAACACCCTATGAAGTTGATACTATTATTGAGCCCATTTTATAGACTAGCTGGAGAGTTAAGAAACCTGCCCAAGTCACACAGGTGGTGCTATGAGAGCCCACCCTGCCCCCTCAGCACTCCTGCACACAAACAGGCTGTCGGCTCAGTCTCAGGGCTGATTTTCTGGCTGTGAGAGCAAATTCAGCCAGGCTGGAAGTGCCTGAGGGCTAAGGCCCCAGAGGCAGCCCCCAGCCAGTAACAAACTAGGAGTGGTGTGTAGTGGAGCTAGGAGGATGAATGTGTAGCCAGCCTCCCGGGGCTCCCCAACGGGCTTGAACTCCAGCTGCCCACGGTGGTACAGCCTTGATCGCACACCCTTTTCCTGCCCATCTCATTCCTCACAGATCCCGTGCTGGGGTTCCTGGGAAGGCCTAACCAATAACACGGTCCCTCTTGAATCTCCGAGTCAGGGTCTGCTCTGGAAGAAGCCAACCAAAGGCAGAAGCAGAGCAGTATTTGAACCCAGGCGCCGGGCTTCTGAGTCTTACGCAATAGTGTTTGTTTTCTTTTTAATAGAGGAAGTATGGAAAAAATAAAATCACTTAAATGTCTGGGGACTGAAATGTGTATCCACTATTCTTGCAAAACCAAAGACCCTTAATGAACAGCATTGAGGCTCCAACCCTAGACCCTCTTGCACTAGCGCCAAAGCCTGTCCTCCAAGCCCTTGGGTCTCTTTCCCGCCCCGCCCTCCTGGCCATCTGGAGGTCCAGGCTGCAGATTATAGAAGGGTCTGGGCTCCAAAAGCCCGAAAAATGGTGGGGCCTCATGGGTTCCAAGGCACGAGGGAGCCCAGCCTCCTAGACAGAGCGAGGTTTCCACAGCCTGAAATTGAAAGTTTCCTCCAACATCATCATTGTCTGCTCCTCAGTTCCTGGTGGGATTGTGAGCAGACAATGGGGAACTGGCAGGCCTGGTAATTAGCGGTAATTGTTTATAATATCTGGGCGGCTGCCTGATTTCCCATCCCAGGGAGCCTCACTGGCTGCCAAGGAACCAGGCTGACGCCCTAGAAACCCTGAGCGGGTTATCATATCCTCCAAGGACTGCTGGAAGGAGGAATAAAGTGGTGGCTGGTCCCTGCTGGCCAGATCCAACTGCACTGGAGACCCCACTGCACCCTGGGATCTTCCTTGGAGCAGGAAAGAAGGTAGAGGCTACAGATCAGATCTGCTGGCCAAACAAACGCCTGCTGTGTGACCCCTGACAAGGTGCTATTGTCTCTGCACTTCAATCAATGTTCTTATCTGCAAATGACAGGGCACTGCCTCCCGCGCACAGCTTACAGCTGTTTAGGTGGTAAGTGCTGTACCAGTTTTAAATGTTCCCCAAATCTCTGCTTAGAGGATCCACTAGCAAAGGAGTATAAGAGAGCTTGATGAATTAAGTGCCACATACATGCTCCAACTTACACTTACAACTTGTATGCAGCAGGAACTCAGTAAATGCTCACTGCCAAACCATATAGCTAGACTCAAACTGGGAAAATAAAGGACAGTAGGGAAGACTGGACTTTGGCATAAAACAGACATTGGATTCCAATGCTGTGCAACCTGGGGCAAATTTTTTAACCTCTCTGAGCTGCAGTTTCCTGAGATATAAAATGGGACTAAGCAGTAATCACCTTGCTGCGTTGCTGGGGACAGTCGGGGAGATAACGCAGGCGGCAGGCGAGGTGTTTAGCACAGAGTGTCTGCTGAATGCATCAAGGAATGAGAGACCACGCCTGCTGGGCCCGCTGCCCTGCCTCGGAGAGCCTCCTCTCCCTCTTCTCGGCATTTGCATGGCATTTTTGATTCCAGATCTGTTAAAAAGTGTAGGCTCTGGACGCCTGAGACCCAGCCCAGGCCATCTGGGGGGCCGTGGAGGGAATGCTGCAGCAGCAGGCTCCTGCCAGGGACGAGCGCCACGTGGGCAAAGGCAGAGCCCTGAAACAGGATTACATCCCGTGTTGCGCTGGCCTTTTGTTTTGTGTTAATGGTGAAATGAGATTTCCTGCATTTCAAATCCTGTTACTTTTGTTTGTGGAGCTGAAACCCATTTGTCTTTTATAATTAACCTCTGCGCTTGGTTTGGCCCCTGGATTTTCTGTGTTCTTGATGGTTAAAGAAGTAATTGGGTTATTCAGGGGTTTGATCCTATTCTCTTTTCCAGATGGATCACCCATCTCAATGGCAGCAGAAATTCAAAGGCTGCACAGCCCTTGTGGCGATTATGGGTTATGTGGTTCTGAGAGGTTTTAGCAGCTTATGGGCTCCCTGTCCATCCATTCACTGCTCACCCCACAACACATCCATCCGTCCATCCGTCCACCTTCCCACAAACTCGCTGAGCCTGCAACACAGTCAATTCTGGTGCAATGTGAAATATGCATTCCTAAAATTACTGTGCAATGCAAAGTCCTGCTATAAAAATCACAGAGCTTATGGAGAAAATGGGGTCAGTATCACATCAAAAAAAAAAAAAAGAAGAAGAAGAAGAAGGAAAGATAGGAACACAGTAAAAACAGTAGCGGAGTTTTATACATGTCAAATGGTTAAGAAATGCATACATATTATACCACAATAAAAGTGGCACTTGACCTTGAAAACAACCGGGAGTTGGCTTGTGCAGGTGGGCGTCAGAAGGGCTGAAGCACGTGAGTGACTGACTGTGAGTGGTGAGGGAAAGAATGAAATGGGACGGAAGGTTGTGCCACCAGGCGCGGACGGGTGTGGCTTCTATACCGTGAGCTGAGAGGGTGCAGTAGGTGTTCAAGGGGCGTGTGTTTTGTGTATTCTTAGGCAGGTGCGGTTTTCTGCATTCCCCAAGTATTTCTCACCGAGGAAAATGTGCCTGACTGAGCAAATGTGAAAATCGCGTTATGCTCAAATGGTTCCCTAATACTTCAATGGAGTTGGAACCAATTCTCATTTTGAAAACAAGTGTTGTAGCAAAATTGCCCGCGCGCCAGGATACACCATATCACACAATTCTCATTCCGGCTTTTCAAGCATTCAAGACATTTCCAAACCTGCCCCCTCCATGAAGGTGTGACTTGCGAGCTTGAAGCCAGGAATTCAATTTATTTTGTTATTTACCAAAAACGTGAGCCAAGCACTGACAGTACTAAGTTATCAATGTTGACTCATGTAATCCTCTTAACAACTCTATAAAAGCTAGGTTATTTATAATTAATACCCATTTTACAGAAGGGAAAACTGAGGCACAGGACTGTTAAGTTATTCAATGAAATCACTCTGCTAGGAAGCGGCAGACCCGGGACTTGAACCCTGAGAGTCTGGCTCCAGAGTTCACCTTCTTAAGCACTCTGTGAGACTGTCTCTGTGCCCTGAGGGGACCTTAGCCTTGCCCAGAGCAGAGCAGAGCACAGGGATTTGCAGTCCGAGCTTTGGGGTCAGGCAGGCTTGGAACTGAATCCTGACTCTCTCACTCACTAGAGACACATTCTTCACCTCTCAAAGCCTTGGTTTCCTTTCCCAGAAGATAGGTATAAATAACAATAGGATAATCTTCAGTGCTGTTGTAAGTATTAAATGAGATAAATGCCTTAGAACAGAGTCGGGCACATTTAAATGCTCAAAAGATACTAGTGTTTATAAAACAAAACAAAACAAATCCCTGTCTCCTAGCCCGTGGCCACATCTAGTCCTACTTTGTCCTGTAGGCACAATGACTCTGCTAAATCGCAGAGGTAGGAAAGGGAAGAGGGTCCTGCCCAACCACTCCAGCCCCGGGAGCCTTTGGTGATCAGGAACAGCCTTCAGCAGGAATGGGACCGACTGTGACCCTGCAGACACCCAGGGACCGGGATGCTGATGACCCAGACACCTTAGGACAATGAGGGGCAGATGGAAGGAGCAGGTAGGCACTGAGAGCCAGCTCTGAGAGCTTCTGGGTTGACCGAGAGGACGCTAAGGCCCTGGATTTTGTGAGATGATGGAGACTGGGAAGGAGTGGAATGTGTATATGCTTCTGCCAACACCGAACTCAGCGTCCAGTGGGACAGAGAGGCACACAGGTGACAATTAGGACAAAGAGTGGAGAGTGTTGTGGTGGTGGGGCTCAGGGAGCTGTGGAAGCTGCTAATGCAGCCAGAGGACCAGAAGACCCCTGCTGTTCCACTTCTCTTGCCCACGCCCAGGGCAGACATTGCTAATCAACCTCAGCACTCCTGCCGAGCCTGGAGAGGCTCCAGCATCCTTCTCAACACAGCACTCCAGGGAGTCACTATCAATTAAGTGGAGCTGGCACATGAGATGCAGCTTATGTGCCAGTTCTCAGCTGAGATCTGGAGAAGGAATGAGTCAGGGTGAAGAGGGAGCAGAGGTAGAAAAGGGAGAGCCAGGTAGAGGGAGCAATAGATGCAAAGTCCCAGAGGTAAGAGAGAGGGTAGCATGAAGATTCAGGATGGTGGAACAGGGGACACATGGCTGGGGACTAGGAGAGGCTGGACGAGATCAGAGCAAATAGGTGCTGGGTGACAGACTGCAGAGTTCAGATCAAAAAGGAGACTTGTACGTATCCAGGCAAGAGTGATGGGTGGCCTTGACCAGAGGGATGGAGAGGGGGAGAAATGGATGGATTCAAGAGATAATTAAGAGTAAAATGGTGGAGCCCAGTATGGATTGGATATGGATTATGCATAGAGGGGAGCTGTCTAGGAGTACCCCAGGTTTCTGGCTTGGGCAGCAGGGAGACGGTGGTTCTATGCACTCTGGAAATGCAGTAGGCTCTGCCGGTCCACTCCCTACCCCCTTACCACGTCAGTGCTTGCTGACTGCTGTCAGCACCTGCATTCATTTGCCTACGTTTCTCCAGCCCCCAAAGAACTTGAACCTCCAGAGCCCATTTAGCCACAGGAAGAGCCCGAGAGTTAACAGGGAGTGGCCACCAATCAGTAACTGGTGAAAGCCAGAGTGTAAATACTCCAGCTCCCTCGCCTCCCGAGAGGTAACTCTCAGCGCGCGTTCTAGGCTGGCTCCCAGGGTTCCCCATCAGGATTAAGCTCTGGTTGCCCCTGGGGGTAGCTGGCTTCTTACAGCCTTCTGTACTGGATGTATTCCCCACCTCTCTCTCTTACATGTTGCTCTGCCGTTAGTTTCTAGAATCACCTCCCAAGTGAATCACTTGCACTGGAACCCATGTCTCAGGTCTGGTTCTGGGAAAACCCAAACTAAAGCACACTGTCAACAGGGAGTATCTCAGGATGGGGTGGGAGGTATGTCTAGGGAGGCCCTGTTCTTGTGGCCCTTTCTCAGGGGCCTTGAACTTGATTCCCCGCCCTTTGTCTGAGTGAGACGGGCCTGCTCTGGTGGCTTGGCTGGTTGACTCTCCATCCTTAAGACACAGAACCCCAATTTTTGATCAGGCAGAAAAGGACTCAGGGAAAGGAAGCCCTTCCCCAGCCCCAGGGGATAAACGTGACTGGTCCGAGATGCTGAGCCCTCTGGAGGGGAGGGATGGGAGGACTCTGGGTCCTTGACAGCATCCTCGATCCACCAAACCATCCTCAAAGCTTCCACCTCCAGAAACCTTGATAGATGTGACATTAAATCAGAGAAACAGCTGAGTGTAATCACTGAGGGCAGGCTCCAAATACCTGGATTGGAATCCTGGCCCTGCCACTTATTGTCCATGTGACCTTGGGTGAGTTACTTACCCTCTGTGAACTTGCACTTCCTCATCTGTAAAATGGGGATATTAACATCAGGTTGTTGTGAGAATGGAATGAGTCAATGTACGTGAAGGCATTTAGTCACTGCCTGCATGTAGTCAGTGCTCTCTAGGCTTCTCTACCTCAACGTGCACACAAACCACCTGGGGATCTTGCTAAAATACAGATTCTGATTCGGTGGGTCTGGGGCGGAGCCTCAGGTTCTACATTTCTAACCAGCTCCCAGGGCACACTAGAGCTGCCCGGCCGTGGCCCACACTTTGAATAGCAAAGGCGGAAGCCATGGGCTGTTGGTCTCAGCAACCTGGAGCCCAGGACATCCTCACTGACAGCAAGTGGCCCAACCCACATGCACTCCTTCTCCACCCCTCAGACCTGGCTGGGGACACAGCATTTCCCAGGTTTTCTATACCTGTCCCTTGCAGGTCTCCCCATGCTGCTAGTTGGTTGGTCCATGTCCTAGACTGAAAGCTTGCAGAGGTCAGGGCAGGGTCTCTGAGGTGCCCAGCTCAACTGCCTGGCACACTGTAGATGCTCAGTCACATTTGCTGAAATGAACATCCACATGGGAGCATTCCTGTGCCCGCTTGCAGGAATACATGTGCCCGGCGGTGCCACAGCTGCTCAGGCAGGCCAGCTCCCTCTAAGCCCCAGTTGGGCTGGCAGACGCCCAGGGGGTGGGAAGAGGGGAGGACAGTCACATCCCTTCCTATATCAGAGCTTGGCACCTGGGTCCAACCAGTGCCCAAAATACCTGCAGAACAAGGAAGAGGCTGTCCCTTCTCAATGTCCCTACCTGTCCCTTCTATGTCCCTTCCTTGCCTAGGTGTGGGGCATGTGGCAGCCCTTGGCTGGAATCCACCAAGATTCAGCCCCTCTCAGGAAGCCAAGACTGTCCTCCCTGCTGGACCTGGCAGGGAGGACACCTGATTCCAACCCACCTGATTCTTCCTCAGTTGGGCTCAAAACACCCACACAAACCTTTTAATCATCATAATCAACATAGCTAGCATTTATTCAGGGCTTGCTCTGTGCTTGGCACTTTACAGATACAATTGTATTTGGAGTGGCTCACTATATCCATTACAACACAACTGACTGTAAGCAGCTAACTAATAGTCACTTAATTAACCAACAATAACAGCTAATAATTACAGTGCCTGCTAGGTGCCAGTCACTGTTCAAAGTGCTTTTACGTATATTACCGCATTTAATCCTCACAAATACTCCATGAGTGTCTGTTCTATCACTGTCTCCTTTCTACAGAAGAAGAAACTGGGCTCTGAGAGGTGAAGCCACACAGCTGCTAAGTAGCAGAAGTGAGCCACAAACCAGGGTTTTTTGACTCCTGAGTCCTGGCTTTGAAGCTGTCTATAACGTAATTGGACTCTCTGGTCCCTTACAGCACATTAGGGCAAATGGCAACAAGTGTGCGCACCTGCCATGTGTGGCGGCACCTTGTTTCTTCCTCATGACACTCTCCCCGATGTGTCCCTTGGGCAAGTCATGTGACCTCTCTGAGCCTTTGCCTCCACTTCCGTCAAATGGGAACACAGGTGTGACTTCCCTGCTGCTGCTCACTGAGCCACATCGGTTGCCCTCCCATAATCTGGTCCTCCAGATCTGCCCATGAGGCCAACGAGATGCTTACTGGCCTCCCCAAAGCTCAGAGAGGCCCACAGATGTGCCCAAGGCCACCCAGGGGCTCAGCAGCAGAGCCAGGACCAGGACCTGAGCGTCCTGATCCCCCAAGACTCGCGTCTGTCAGCAGGGACCCACTGCTTCCCAAACACTGAGAATATCTTCCTCCAGGTTTTGCTGCCTTGTCATCTTTCTCAAGTTCAAGAAAACACTGGCTCCCTTCCTCCTGCTCCTCTCCCTTCCGCTGTCCTCCTCTTTTCGCCCACCGGAAAGTCTCTCTAGGAGGTGGGTGGCACTGCAGCATCTGCCGAGGTGAGGCCATTCCTGTGGCTGGAGATGCCCAATGTAGGGGTGGGTGGGGGTGGGGAAGGCTTTCGACTAGGAGGAGCCCCCTGCTGAGAGGCAGGGCAGCAAAGGGTGGAGGCTGAGCCCAGCCCTACCCTCCCCGGCTGGGCGTCTGCCCTTGCACAAGCCACTCAGCCAGCACTGTCTGCAATGACAAAATTGTCCCGTGCTATCCAGTAGGGCTGCCACTAGCCACATGTTGCGATCAAGCCCTTGGAATATGGCTAATGCAACAGAGGAACAGAATATTTCATCGTATTTAAACTAACTGACATTGAAGTAGCCTCGTATGTCTAGGGGCTGCTGGACTGGACTGTGTGGCACTTAACTTTTCCAAGCCTCAGTCTCCTCATATGCACAAGGATAGTGACACTGATCCTGGCCGCCACCCCACCTCAGAGGATGGCTGGGGCCATGAAGCAATGCAACATCGTGCAATAATCCCCAGCCAGGAGTCAGAACTCCCAGGTTCCAGACCTATTAGCATGCTGTGTGATCCAGGGCAAGCTCCTTAACCTCTCTGAATGCCCTAGTCATCTCTACAATAAGGAAGTTGCTTTGGATGAAAGTTTCTTTGCCAGGGATCCATGGATGGTTTTTGTCTTTTTTTTTTTTTTTTTGAGACAGAGTCTCACTCTGTTGCCCGGGCTAGAGTGCCGTGGCGTCAGCCTAGCTCACAGCAACCTCAAACTCCTGGGCTCAAGTAATCCTTCTGCCTCAGCCTCCCGAGTAGCTGGGACTACAGGCATGCGCCACCATGCCCGGCTAATTTTTTATATATACTTTTAGTCAGCCAATTAATCTCTTTCTATTTTTGGTAGAGACGGGGGGGTCTCGCTCTTGCTCAGGCTGGTTTCAAACTCCTGACCTTGAGCGATCCTCCCGCCTCAGCCTCCCAGAGTGCTAGGATTACAGGCGTGAGCCACCACGCCCGGCCCAGGGATGGTTTTTAGGGAATGTGGGAACCTCCTACAGTTAGGAGAAGAGTGTGTTTGTATGACGGTGTGTGTGAGAATGAGTGTGTATGTGTTAGAGTGTGTGTGTGTGTTGGCGGAAAGCAGGCCCAAAGCTTTCCCAAAATTCTCAAAGAAGTCCATAAAGATAAGAAACCCCTACCCTAGATTAATCCTTCTTTCAGAGAGCGTTTCAGCAATGGAGCTCTTGGACTCCACTCCCAGAGACTCTAATTCAGCAGCTCGGGTACGGCAGTGCCCTGCAATCTGCATTTAAACATGTTCCCCAGGGATTTGGACATGCAGCCAGGGGAGAGAAACACAGCGAGCCGGGCAGCACTCCTGTGGAATGATTTGGTGCATGTGAGACACCTTTATCGATCAGTAATATGTATACTTAAAAACCAGCTGAGATTTAAGAAACTAAAGCGGGGTCATGACAATAAAATCCTTCTCGAGCCCCTGCTGTACTGCCTTGCCGACACCGACACACAGCATGTCTGTGCAAACACTGTCCCGTGCTCTGTAAGTACCAGCCCAGGATTAAATGGTTATAAATATTTAATCCTCACAGCACCCCTAGGAGATTGGTACTCTTATCCCCATTTTACAGGTGAGGAAACTGCAGCACAGAGACGTGACCTGCCCAGGGTCACACAGCAGGAAAGGGGTGGGGCAGGATTCGGACCCAGGCGGTCAGGCACCGGAGCCCGTGTTCTGCTCACTCTCCCTCCTTTCTGAAGATGGGCATGGCCGAGGAGCCCTGAGCCAAGGGCCCCCCAGCCTGAGGCTGACCCAGGGCTCTGAGAGGTGTTTCCCAGGCACGCCCACCCCCCACCACAGGGGGCTGCAAGAGCCAGGAGGGCTGGCGGGCCCCACACTCACTTGCCCTCTGAGCCGTAGCTGTTCATGCTGTCCTCGATGGACTCGTGGCTGGCCTGGCGCAGCGTCCGGCTGGGCATCTCCACGGCCAGGCCTGTCTCCGTGCTCCTCTGGATGGCCCCCTTCAGCCTCCGGCTGTCCCCTTCTGGGCAAAGGGGCCAAGAGACATGGGGAGAGAGATACAGGTGGGAGGGGGACAGAGAGACGAGCCATCTGGTTAGTGCTTGAGCAGCTGGTGGCTGCCCAGCTTCAGCCCCCACCCTGGCCCACCAACCTCCTCAGGCTCCTGACCTCCCCTGCCACCCCCACCCCCAACAACAGTGTCGCGTGCGTTCTGATCACTGGTGGATTCCATTACGTGTACTTTTTCTCCCCTTTGAGTTCATTTCTCCCCTGCAGCCTTCTCCGAATCACTTCTCCTCCTCCTCTTCAGCTACCATTTGTTGAATACCTACTACGTGTCACACTCTCTGTTGGGCACTTTGCATGGATTTAACCAGGGTCTCTGACCCCCATCTCCGTTCCGCCATTTGATCTGTCCCTAACTTGCACCGGCAGCCTCCCTGCCCCCACTGTTTCTGTGTTTCTCTGTGCATAACAGAGAAGCCTCAGAGTTGACACAGAGTGACACAGAAACAGGCACACGCACATTCAGAAACACATACACAGAGATGTCCCTATACACACACACAAGCGCAGTCATGTGTACGGGGACAAACACCCCTCCCTGCTGGGGACACAGACAGGACAGAGCACCTGCAGGCACGCGGTGGACACCTGCTGGGCCTCTCACCGCCCCACTAGGCTCTGCTCTCTGGAGCCCCAACACAGCTCCATCTCCACCCACCTGGGTCTGACATGTTTCTCCCGGAAGAGGGAGGAGCAAAGCACGACGAACGACTCGACCCCCCAGAGGTGTGCTGCACAGCTGCGCGGCGCTCTACAGCCCTCAAAGCACTTCCCCTCGAGTCCCCTGTTTGAGCCTCACAACATCCCCGGCCCCCCACACAGGTGAGCCTGGCTTTGCAACCAGATGGCCCAGGTACAGAGACCTCAGGCAAGTGGATGGCACCTGCCCTGTGGAGGTGTTAAGAAGGTTAAATGCCGGAACATTCACCACAGTGCCAGGCATGTAGTAGGTGCTAAACAAAAGGAGCCAAGCTACTGCAGAGAGAGGGCTCCCCAAATGTGCCCGCGCCAACTGTCTTGCTGGTACCCTCACAGACGCATTTTTCACTAGGACCAGAAACGGACCCTCACTCAACCCGCCGTAGTAAACAATGAGGTGCCCCACCCAGGTCCCCTTGCCACCACTTTTGAGAGCTACCTTCCCGCTTTAGCGTGCGGTGGCTTCTGACAGTCAGTACCCATACCCCACAGTTGTTTTTGGAGGAGAGGGTCTTCCCTTGGGCTACTGAGCCCACTCCCACCCTGCAAAGGCAGAGCTAGAAGTGTCTGGAAATGTATGACCCCTACCTATTCCCTGCCCTGCTCCTTCATCAAAGACTCACTGGACCCTCATCTCCTTTGCCTCAGGTCAGAACAACTCTGAGGCTTAACACGGGCTCCGGGGCCACCTACACACAGGCTGGGCCACCTCTGTGGGAGCTGCCTGAGAGCACACCCTCACCTGCCTCTCTCCTTCCTTGTCTGGTGTCCCCCAGTCTCCTCTGGGGGCACGTTCCTCATACACTGCTCGCACACGGATCTCACCGCAGGGTCTGCCTTGGAGAAACCTGCCCTGAGACAGGCCAGCTGACCCAGTCGGTGCCTGCGTTTCCAGAGCAATCTCGTCCCTCCCTCACTGCCATCCAGCACCAGGGACAGCGCCCATGCTGCCCATCCCAACTAAAGTGTGATTAATCTAACTGGCTTTAGGACATATAGCCAAGAAAAATGCAAATTCTCCAATAAAGAAAACAAGTAAATCTTACTCTGTAGTTTATACCTGCATATGAATGTGTTTGATGTGCCTTCTCCCAAAAGCAAGTGTTCATAAGGAACAGGATGATAAACTGATGATGATAAATTGTAAGAGCAGATACCATTATTTTTAGTATTTACCCCGTACCAACTACTATTATACATATAATTTAACCCACCATAGCTCCAAAAGTGTTATTATCCTAATTTTACAATAAGGAAACAGGCTCAGAGCAGTTCAGCAACTTTTGCAAGGTTACACCAGGCAAGACAGAGCTAGGTTTGAAACTGAGGTCTGTGCGGAAACGGATCCTGCACTCTTAACCACCAGAGAGCCTAGGAATGCGGTGGAGGGAGGGAGGAGAGAACACAGCCATTCCCCACTTTGACATTTCACTGAAGATGGGCATGATCCACTTTGTCTTCCAGATGAGACACCCAAAGCTGAGCGAGGGTCCATGACTTGCTCCAGGTCCCCAGGCTCCATGACCATGTCACTGACCAGCACCTAATCCTGTCACTGTGAGTGCCCACTCCAAGTCCATACAGCAGCCTGTGAAGTTCCCCCAGACACAAGAGCTCTGAGTTATACCAGGATGAGAAGCACCAAGGCCTGCGGCTCACTGCGTCCCCTTCCCACAGCGGCTGCTATCCTTGTCCCTCTGAGATAAATACCCTGGAGACTGCTGCCTCTTCTTCCTCCACTGTCAGCCTCTCCCTGGCCTCGTTATCCGAGTGATTTTAGCCTCACAGGCCTCCCTTGTGTGGATCTTGAAATCCATCTGAAAATTGAGGGCTGAGACACCTCCAGAGTGCTGGCGCTGCCTCCGGCTATGTCTCCAAGGACAGGTTGTGGAGGCACAAACCCCGACTTTCTGTGGGAGTCCTTACCTTCCCCATCTCCTCCCTAGAACTATCAGATTTGCCTTTCCTCAAATCAAAGATTCCACTTGGAGGGAACTTAGGGACCACCCAGACCAGCACCTTCACTGTATAGAGAGCAACTGAAGCCCAAAGTCAATGACCAGTCAAGTCAGCCCAGTCAGCCCAGAGTCAATGACCATGTTGGTATTAGAATTCAGGTCTCCTAACTGCCAGTGTCTTGCTCTTTCAGTCCACAGCTATTCACTAACACTTCTGGAGCATCTTTAGGAGGCAGCATAGCCTAATGGTTAAAAGTATGGACGACGGAGCCTGACTGCCTGAGTTACTCTGTTTAATTGTGTGAGCTTGAGCAAGTCACTTAACCTCTGTGACTCAGTTTCTTCCTCTATGCTAACTGGCGTCCCCACTACCCAAGTGTCCTCTTCTACCCGCTTCCTCTCCACCCCATGTGTGGCCTGCATGAGCCTTCAAAACCTCAATCCTGCACACATGATCTCTTTGATCAAAAACCTTCAATGGCACCTCACTGCCTGCAGAATAGACTCCAAAGGCTTAACACACACTGTCTTTCTGACCTGGTCCCAACTTACGTTTCCAGCCTCATTTTCTTTTTACTTTTCCCCAGTATGCTCTGCATTCTACTCACACTGAGTTGTTCTAAATATCCCATTTGACCAGCTACCCCCCAAGTTTCTTACTCATCATTCTGCACACACACATCTCGGCATTCTCTTCTCTTCTGGAAAAAGGTGCTTTTAAAACAACTATTTGTTGCAGTATAATACACACACAAAAAACTCTACAGTTATATAGTGCATGTTGTGAGTGTATATACCTTGATGAATATTACAAAGTGAACTCATCTATGGAACCAACACCCAGATCAAAAAACAGAACATTACCAATGCCCCAGAAGCCCCCGGCACACTTCCAGTTACTTCCCCCACCAAGAGTAGCACTGTCCTAACTCCTAACAGCACAGACTGGTTTTGTCTATTTTGTACTTTTGTATACATAAAATCATCTAGTGTGTATTCCTTAGTGTCTGGCTTCTTTTACTCAACATTACATTTGTGAGGTTCATCCATGTTGACTGTTCCATTGCAGTTCATTCATTCTCATGGCTTTATGGTAGTATACTGTGCAAATATATCAAAATAATTTTCATCCATTCTATAGTTGATGAGCATCTGGGTAGTCTCCTTTATGGGGATGTTACAAATAGCTCTGCCAAAAACATTTTTTATGTCCTTTGGTGATCATTTGTTCACAGTTCTGGGTACATACCTAGGAGTGCAACTGTTGGGTTATAGGATATGTATTTGAAATGCTTTTTAAATGGGTTAACCATGATGTGGACTGTAAGGTTAATGCCTTCAATTATAAATGAGCAGGAAGCAATGTTCTGAAGAAGTGAGGCTCAGAACTGGAATATTTTGGGAAGAAGAATGGTGGAAAGACTGTTGGTTTACTGTATATGTCTCACATTTATATTCCCCAAATGTAACCTTTGTTAAGAGAATTATAGAGGACAGACAGCACCTAGGATAGGGAAGGAAGGAGTGAAAAAGGCCTGGAATACAGTTGGCATTCAATAAATGCTGGCTATTACTATTAACCCTTCCAAGGGCCAAGGTCAACTGCTCATTGATATCACCTCTAATAAACTGTCATTATTTCATAGGTTCTAAAACAAGCATTTTTCAACATCTCTGAAATTGAGATGTGAATGACAACCCATGGCATGTCAGAGTTAAATTCTGACATGTTTTAGCTCCCTCGGTGATATATAAAATAAAGGTATGACTTGCAAATGAAGGCCTCTTAGATGCGATTGAGTCTAGCAGCCGAAGAGCTGGAGGCCACAGGAACTGTCCGTGGTGCTGACCAGGCGCAGAGGACTGGGCCTGCCTGGTGCAGAGGTGGTGCCCACAAGAAGGGGAAATTTCAGAACAAACGGGCCTCCTCATCCTGTGTCTGTTTTAAACCACAATTCCTTCCCACTGGCTTGCAGACACCCGAAATCCCACCCTCAGAGAATCACCCTTTCCCAGAAAGACAGGCACTCCCACTTACTGAGTTTAACCAGAGCCTACGAGAAGTGCTTGAGATTCGTGCCTTTGCTTAATCCTCCAACCACCAGTGGAGGTAAGTATTGTCTCCATTTCCAGAAGAGAAGGCTGCAGCTCAGGGGTTAATGAACCTGCCCAAGATGGCAAAGCTGTCAAGAGGGAGCATGAGTTTGGTTCAACGCAGACCAGAGTGCAATTTTTGTACCGTAAGCTGCTTTACACTTGGGGGTAAGGGTGGGGTGGGATGAATGCCTCGGACAGTTTTCCAAGAGGATTTGAAGGAGGAAGAGGGAAAGATCATAAAGACACAGAGATGAAATGAGTGGAAGCAAGAGTGGCAAAGGGCAAATGATAAGGATTTGAGAACACTAGAGAGGGAGAGGGAAGATTTTGAGAGAATCGACTGGGTGATGTATACGAATGTGCTCTGTAACTCTAAAGGGTTCTGCTCCTGGCAAGAAATGTTATTTTCACTTATCAAACAAAATGTACATTTACTGAGCTCATTTCCTATGCCATGCTTTTCCTGGCACTGGGGATTTGTATAAGACACAGTGTTTGTCCTTAAAGAGCTTACAGGTAGTGGAGGGGGGAGGGGAGATGAAACAGATAAATAACTATTGTTCATTCAACAAACTCTTATTAATTGCCTATTCAGTGCCACAGCCTGTGCTGGAGACTTATAACACAGATGAATTAAACCCAGACCTTGCCGAAACTCCCAGTCAGAAGAGACAGACAAGCCAAGGGGCAATTATAACACAAGGTGTTATAATTACAACATAGTCTAGCGTAAGGGCAGAGAGATACACAGAGTTTTATGGGAGCAAGAAGAAGGGTAATTAATACAGCACTGGAGGCAAAGGCAGGGTCTTGTTGTAAGTAGAATAGTTTCAATGCAGAATTATACTTGATTGCAAATAAAATCCTAAGATTTCATTGTACATGCAAGTGCTACCTTCCGGTACAACTGAAGGTTATGTTCACTAATGGAAAACATGTAGAGAGAGAAGGCAAAAATGTGGAACCAAAGATTAAGGACAGAAATTTCTGGATGTAGAGCAAAAATGCATTTGGGGTGGGGGCAGGTCCCGCACTTAGCAGGGGTGGTCAAAGGAAAGTCATTCACTCTGTTCCAGCCAACACGGGAAGGCTTTCCAAGAGAAGGGGCATTTCAGCAATCACCAGAAGGGAGACAATTCACTGTCCCCACAAATGGATGTCTTTCCCCAGGGAGCCATTCCCACCAGCACTAGGAACAAGCTGAACAAGCTCTGGAAGGGGTTGGGTGTGGGCAAAAGGTTGAGTCTATGTCTCCATCTGGCACCGGGAAGCTTCACAATCCACACAGCATTAAAGACTTCCAGGATTTGCCCCAAACCTATACTACAAGTGTGACGCGATGCGCTTACCAGGTGTTCCATCCACACTGGATTACTCATCATTCACCAAACACAGCCCACGTACTTCCGTCTTCCTCAGAGAACAGGCTCTGGAGCCAGGATAACTGGGGTTGGGACTTGAAGCATCCCTCTGCCACTTTCTGAGTAAACTAAAGAAAGTTACTGAGCCTAACTGAGCCTAAGCTCCCTCGTAAAATAGAAATAATAATAGAACCCACTACACATATTGTTGTAAGGATTAAATGTGTTAGTTGGCTCTCACTAGGTGAGGCTGCCATAACGAATGACCCCTAAATCTCACGGGCTTAGCGAACAAAGGTTTAGTTCTTGCTCACATTAAACATCCTTTGTAAGTTAGCTGTGGCTCTACTGCATGAATCCTTGTGGGACAGGGTAAGAGAGAAAGTCCTATCTGGGACATGCTGTTCTCATGACAGAGGAATGATGATGGAACCATGAGGGACTCTTCCAGCCACTGCACTTTTCTCCATGTATGTTTTTTAAAAAATTATTTTTAAGTACAAAAGAAAATGAAAAGAAAGAAATATGGCCTCTTCTAATGAGGAAATGTAAAAGGTATAGGGGATCATGGAGAGCTCCCTCCCCAGCACACATACTGGAAAGAGAACTCTTCAAGCCACCAAATGATTTGTTTATTACAAAGTAGCATGTTAGCCCCTTCTAACACAGATCCAAATTAACTGTGAAATAAATCCTATCATGCCCCTTGTGGGGCTGAATTCAATGACATAACATTTGTACAGTGTATGTCAAGGTAAGATAAAGGCACTCTATAAATGAGAGCCACTATTACCATCAGTATTCTCTGTATCATCTAGTGTCATCGATACTCTCTATCAACTAGTATCTGTAGTTGATCAACTCTGTATCAATACTAGTATCAACTACTATCATCAATACTCTGAGATATATAGTAGTGTTCCCAATTCCCAGAAACTCTCAGAAAACTGAGGCTCTGAGAACTGAAGCAGTTTGTCCAAGGTCCCTAAACAAGTGGTAGACAGACAGAATGCAAAACAAATCCATCCTGTCCACACAAAGGGTTGAACACAAATGTTTGCAGCAGCATTAATCATAATAATCAAAAAACGGAAACAGCCCAAATGTCCACTGACGGATGAATGGATAAACAAATTGTGGTATATCCACATGATGGAATATTATTCAGCCACAAAAAAGAACGAAGTACAGACACATGCTACAACATAGAAGAACCTTGATATTATGCTATGCAAAAGAAGCCAGCACAAAAGACCATATATTTTATGACTCTATTTACATTAAATACCCAAGGCAGGCAAATCCATAGAGATGGGAAGCAGACTTGCCAGGGCCAGAGTGAGTGGGGAATGGGAAGTGACTGCTAACGGGTACAGGGTTTCTTTTTGGGGTGGTAAAAATGTTCTGTAGTTGACTGTGGTGATGGCTGCACAACTATGTAAATACACTACAACCCACTGAATTGCACACTTTAAACAGGTGAACTGTATGGTATGTGAATTAAATCTCCAAAAGCTTACACACACACAGACACACACACACACACTTCCATCCTATCTCATCTCCCACGCCTGAGATCCCCTATTCTACTCTGACCCCCACAAAGTCAAGGAGCCCATGGCATGGGGACGAGCAGAGGCGGGCACAGGAAGACTGCTGCAAAGACCAAACGCAGCCCGAGCTGTGCAGCTTGGACGCCAGGCATGTCATCTTCAGAACACACATGTGTACTCGTATCCCCACAAAAGCTCACAGATGAAAACCTGCAGTAGAGACATGGGAAGCAGGGACATGGGGGATGGGGTGAGGTTGGGGTGATGGAATTCCTTCTTCCCAGGCCCACCAGGGCAAGCCTCAGGCTCCCCACCACCACCTTCCTCAGTTGACACATGGCCACTTCCTTCAGAGCCTACCAGACCCAAGAGAATGAGCCAGGATTAGTTAAGAGCAGTTGGAACCAGCTGGAACTACCTGGCACCAGCACTCACCAGAGCAAACCCACCTTAGTCAAGGCGTTCCCAGCACCAGAGGTTGCTAGTGATGCTGGCCTCAAGCAGCACACCCCCTGTCATTCCACATCTCACAACTGCTTACAATCCAGTCTCTCTCCAGTCCTCTCTGCAGCACGGCAGCTAACCCAGAGCCTACTCAGGCTTCCCAACAAGAACCTCCCACTCACCTGCTTAATGCATGCTGGGGTCTCACACTCCTTGGATAGGAAGCACTACCCTTTATCGTCAGTTTAAACAAACACCTGCCTTGACTTGGCCTTAGCAGTGCTGCAGAGCAACTGGGCCCCATCTTGGCTAAGGCAACTCCATTCTTTCCACTCTCAAATGAGGGCAGGGACTACATCTATCCAGCAGATAGACGTGGCAAAGCACTTGCTGGTACTCAGCAGGTATGCCATGCAGGAATCAAAGGCTGAATAAAACCCAGCCCTGTGCTTCTCAGACTTCAATGTGCACATGACTCACCTGGGAATCCTGTTAAATGCAGATTGTGATCCAGGAGGTCTCGAGTAGGGCCTCAGATTCTGCATTTCTAATAGCTCCTGGGTGAGGCCAGTGCTGCTGGTCTGTGGCCCACACACTGAGGCCCTCACATTGAGTAGCAAGACTTTAGCACATTCTACTCACTATCCTTTCTGATTTCTTCACCTTCTTGGTTGTTCAAGGAGCCTCTTGAGAGCTGATGAAATCTATTCTCTCTTTCCTTAGAAAAGGATCTGCCAGCACATACACACAATATGGTGCATAAAATTGGGGGTCCTGCAGTCCACAGGTTAAAAGTCCTTCTTTTGCACATACAAACTTTAGTTCTGGTGGAACGAGGATGCAATAGGGGACAGAAAAAAAAAAAAGCCTTGGCAGGGAATCAGAACTCCTGGGTCTCGTCCCAGCTCCGCTACTGCCTTCCTGTGTGACATCAGACAAGTTTCTGCCTCTCTGAGCTTCAGTTTTCCTACCATGAGGCAAATGGACTAGATTGGGGATGATAAATTAGGTTTTCTCTTTTTTGCCAACTCTGGGGAGCTGTTGCCTGAAATACCCTGTGTTAAGAATTCTTAGACTGTGTCTGGACTTGGCAGAAAAGGGTGCCATGATTGATTGGTGATGCCTACCATGGTCCCAGGAAAGAGGGGCCTTGATTGATTGGTGATGTCTGCCAAGGTCCTAGGCCTGGAGGGTGATGGGCTTCCTGCCAGATGCCTACACACCCCAGGGAGCTCTTCCAGCTGTGACATTCCACAGCTCATTTAGAGTCCTGGCAGATTGGGGAAAAAGAAGTCTGTGCTTGTCCTCAAGGGGGTAGGGAGGGATAATTTTTTAAGCTGTTGGCTTCCCAAACCTGCTGCCCTACAGCCCCCTTTGAGAAGGGGTAGCAGAATCACTGCTCAGTGGCAGAGAAGGACAGCATGTCCTTGTGCTCCCATCCTTGCCTATTTTTAACTCCAAGGACAGACGCTCAGGCAGAAGCTGAAATATAGAAGGGCCACCCAGCCTCCTAAGGGTGGGGAAGCTACCACCCTCCCATGATTCCCAAGTGGCTTCATGGTTGGCCAAGTGAGAGTGGCAAGCTGCCAAGGGACAGAAGGTTCCTCGACTCCCTTGCAAATCTCCCCTTGCTCTGCCCCACCCTTCCCCAGGCAGGGCCAGTTGCCCCTTCCTGATACATCCTCAGACCCCTCTGCTGGTCCCTGTCCTGCTACACCCTGTATTGGTCATTCACACACTAGGTGAACATGCCGGCCCCTGTACTAGTGCTGAGGATGCAGCACTGAACAAGACAGATAGGGGTCCTCACCCACTGAGCTCTTCCAGTCTCGGGTGAAAGATAGACAGCAAACAGGATGGCAGCACAATTCCATAATCACAGCTGTGCTAAGTGTTTGGAAGAGAACCGTACCACGTGCCTGTGAGTTCCATGAGAACTGAGACGTTCTCATTCATCTTTCTACCCCTAGAACCTGAGACCTAACCTGGCACAGAGGAAGGTACAGGGATTATTTGTTGATTGAAAATATCACATAGGAAATACTTTGCAGTTTGGGAACCCTACAGGAACCTGTCTCAGACTAGATGAGATTCATTCATTTACCCATTTATTCACTCATTCATGAAGGTTTGTTTTTGAGTACCTTCTATATGTCAAGCACTATTCTAGGCACTGGACCTAGAGCAGGAAACAAAATAAGAAAAAAACAAACTGTCCCCCTGAAGCTCCGTTCTAGGAGAGGCAAGCAAACATTAGGCCAGACAAATACATAAAGACAAAGAGGATGCCAGAAAGCGGTGAGTGGAAGGATGTGTGTTTCTCTGAAACAGAGTGGTCAGGAGGCCTCACTATGGCATGTGGGTGAAGCCCTGAAGGACGTAAAGGCAGCAGCCACGTAGCTATCCGGAGGAAAGCATTCCCAACGCAGGGAACAGAGGGCCTTCAGCAGACTTAGGTCTGGTCCATTCGATGAACAACGAGGCCAGAGTGGCCGGAAGAGACGGAGCAGGGGTTAGCAGTGTGAGATGAGGCTCAAGATGACGTGGCATGTGGGGAGGGCAGACTTTGGGAGATAGACACACCTTGCGCCAGACCTGGCATACAACGGATGGAGACGATGGTGACGATGACGTGATGATAAAAGCATCCAACATTCACTGGGCACAGGTGCCAGGTGCTAAGCTACACACTTTACATGGATTCGTTTACTTAATCCCCACAGCAGTCTGTGAAATACATCCTATGTTAGCCCTACTTTACAGATGGGGAAGCTGAAGTTTAACAAACTTGGAGGTGGCAGGGCAGGGACAGGAACACTGGCAGTCCTGTTCCACATGCACCATGATACCAGTTTCTTTCCCTCCCACAGCTCCTAAACCTTTTGAACTTCTTTGAAAATCTTCTGGAAGCTGTTTTTTTTACCCAGAGAAAAATTTTGGTTTTCCCCAGGAAAAAAATACAGATGCACAATGACATAACTTGTATATAATTTTAAGAGGTTCAAGGTTATGAACTCCAGCCCTGAAAGTAAGCATTTTATAAACATTTGGAGCAAGAACAAGAATTGTCAGAGATTTCCAAAGAGGCAAGAGGGTAATATAGGCAGGTATAATGGCTAAAACTACTTCTACAGTTTGTCAAGAGCCTACTGGGAATGGGGCATTTATAGAATTGCGTTTCATTTAAACCTCATTTTAACCCTGTGAGGTGACTGTAATTATAATCCCTTTACAAATGAGGAAGTTGAGGCACAGAGCTCGTTATCCGGCAGAGCTGGAATCTCCCAGATCGAAGTCTCTCTTTGGATTTCTCCAACGACATCCCTCCATCTTCCCAGGGCAGGGAAGAAACCTGCTCAAGGTCTCACAGCTCAGCACATCCAGTACTGGGTCTAGAGGTGTGTTGCCCAATACAGCAGCCACTAGCCACTTAAATTAATTAAACTTTAAAAAAATAAAGAATTCAGTCCTCAGTTGCACCGACCACATTTCAAGTGCGGAACAGCCACACGTGCTAGTAGCTGTAGTATTGAACAGTGCGGGTCCAGACCATCTCCATCATTGCAGAAATCTCTAATTAGGCAGAGCTGGCCTAGAACTTGGTCTCTTGACTCCCAACTTAAGGTTTTTCCACTGTCAGGGGCTACTAGAAATCAGATTTGCCTGATAAATGAAGAGGACCCCAAAGAGGAGACAGGGATAGAGCAGCTGAGGGTGTGCTAGAGAGCGCTCTGGCAGAGAAGACTTGCAGGAGGGAAGCGTAACTTGACATCTTGTACAGGACAGAAGACACGAGAGCCACTGGCTGGCGACCCACCTCGCCAGCAACGAACTTGTGTGTATGTCTGATAACGGGGACCCCCGTTAGCTACAACAGTTCTTTCCTTTCCTTGTTGATGCTTTTTTTTTACCAGGGGCAGGGCCTTTCACCCCATGGAGAGAGATCAGGCTGAGCGGCCAGTTCCCCTGGGCGAGAAAACCAAAAACTCCTGCTCACTTTCCGAGGAAGGGAAGGAGGCTGAGAGCCGGGGACATTCAGGGGCCAGCCAGGGCCAGTCTTTGATCCAACAGATCCGATGAGGCCTCGACTCAGGGAAGCCACGCTGTGGGCACGCAGTGACTCAGGGTGGAGGGGAGGCTGCGGACGGTAGACAAAGTGTTGGCTGCACCTGCAGCTGCCAGGGCGGATCTGCAGACGCAGACCACACTCAGGCCGCAAACCCAACCCCAGGAGAGTTGGAGGAATAGCCAAGTCACACAGTGCTCCCTGAGGACTCCTTTTTTGCCTGAGAGATGCTCAAAAGCATCATAACTAGATTTCTCTGGTGGAACACTGAGGGAGAGAAGAAAGGTCCGCATAGTTGTCCCTAAACTGCTTGGCACAGTGGGAACCACGGAGGCTAAGGCCGGGGGAGTCCCTTACCTCCGTGCATAATGGTCTGCCCCTCCCTCCCTTCCTTTCTTCTTTCCTTTACGTGCAGATTGTCGCAAAAGTCCGTGGAAGGTGGGAGAAGAGAAGAGTGTGAGATGGAAGGCATGGATTAAATCCCCTTCCCATGTCTTAACAGCTGAGTGAGTGGGCTTTAGAAGCCCCCAACCTTTCTGACCTGCATCTTCCTATCAGCAAAACATGGGTGATTTTACCACCTGCCCCCAAAGCATTGTAAAGATCAAATGATACTAATAACACTGATAACAACGACTGTCATTAATGAACTTTTTCACGATGTACCCCATCATCGGCAGTAGGGCTGGGCACACATTAAGCACTCAGTAAAAAGCTCTTGAATGTTGACTTTACCATGCAAATGTCTTACTATTAGTAATAATAATAATAAATGACTATGAAGTGAGTGCTTTACTACTATACTGGGCCCATCTCACAGTTAATGTCACAATTGTGACATATCATATGTCAATCCTTTCAATGAGACACAGAGAGGTTGAGTCATTTGTTTAAGGACACAGCTAATAGGGTAGCACAAAAAAGAAAGGGGGTGTTTAAACCTAGGTCTATCTGAATTTTTTGCCTCCCAAATCAAGTAAGTATTTTGTGGACAACAAAGGTCTGTGCAAATGTGGTTGTCAGTATCATTGTTGTGTTAGGATTAATGACGAAGGTCACTCTGGGCACAGGGGAAGGACTTTCTGCAGTCCAACTGCCGGTCAATGGAAGGAGGAGCCCTCTGAGAGGTCGTGAGCTCTTTTCCTGTCACTAGAGGCATCCAAGAGACTAAGCTCCCCCTCGGCTGGGGGACTGGAATGCGGACTGGGGTATGGTCCCCAGATGGGAGACAGGATCAGCACAGCACATCCCAAATGTGGATGAACGTCAGAGTCACCTGGGAAGCTTGTGAAGCAACAGACGTCCAGGCTCCACCCAGGCTTTGTGATTGGTTGGTCTGGGTTGGCACTCAGGATCCCAGCTGCAGACAGGAAAGCGTGTGCACAGCAGGTCGAGAATCACAGATTACTGACATACTGAGCACCCTCCTGAATGCCAGAAACCACAGAAGCCACTAAAGGAACCCAGGACACACTCTCAAGAAACATAATAACAAAAGCTTGCTCTTGCCAGGCTCTGTGCTAAGTAGGACACCCGTGGTCCCATAGACTCCTTCTCCCAGGCTACCTCCTCCCCAGGCTCCTTTCTCCTCCTTCCCTTTTTCAGCTCCAGCATCCCCTCCTCCAGGAAGTCTTCCCTGATTCGCAGAGCTAGGGATCCCTCTTTGGGCTTCTACACCAGATAAAACTCTCATTTGTAGATGTCTGTGTCTACACCTGCCCTCTGCCACCCCAGGCTGTGACAGGGTTAGTGTCTCACTCAAGTCTGCGTGCCCAGCGCCTAGTGCCAGGCCCAGTGGAGGTGCTCACTAAACATCTGCAGACAGGGACTTGCTCTGCCCCACAAAGGATGGACAGAGGAGGTGGTGAGGAAAGCAGTCGCTGCAGGAAGGAAGTAATCCAGGTCAGCAGGTTGGGAGGAGACAGAACCTACAAATTCTCTCCGCCACTGTTCAGAAGAGGCCTGGGCTATTTATAGCGTACAAGCCTTCTGCTTCTTGCATTTAAATGCAGGACCAAGCATGGAATAAAATCTTGGGGAGGTCTGTCAGTTTTAAATTTTATTTATTGAATTTTTTTTTTACAAGAACAGGAGCAGAAGGCAGGGACAAAAATGAACCATGGCTATCAGGGTGAGCTACCTTGTGCCATCCCTGGGCCTTCCATGCCAAGCCGGTGAGCTACAGACAAATCAGACCTGATCCTAGAAATCAGTGTCCCTGTGGAGACCAGCCTGTGAAGGTCCTTTTAAGGTGATTTTTAAATGGTGGCTTCAGTTTACAAACGAGTATCAACGTATGACCTTGCTTCGGCTTAAACTTGTGTGTTCCTGTGTGTGTGTGTGTCCGTGTGACACACACACACACACTCTCCTAGAGAGAAAGAGCTCCAGTGGTTAAATAAACATGCTTTTGGATTACAGATTTGGAGTTGCTTTTAGTTTCTTTTTGTGTGTCTTCTCTGCATTTTCCAAAAAAAAAATCCCACCACGGGTACACATAGCATAGAGGACGTTATAAGGAAACCAGCTCTGCCACTTGCTAACTGTGTGACCTTGGGGGAGTTACTTAATTTCCTCATCTGTAAAATGGGAACAGCAATAGGACCTTTCTCAAAGGTTTGCTCTGAGGACTGTACAAGGTAACGTGTGAAATCCTAGCATGGCATCTAGAATATGGTACGTACTCAGAAAATGCCAGTTTAACTGGACAAGCATTTGTAACTTGTGAAAGGACAATATTGTTTTTAAAAAATCAAAAGGACAAATAGTGACTCTGCCACTCACAGGTGTGGAAAGGGCCCTTCGAAGGGACTGGATCACGGCTGCGGAGGGCTCGGAAGCCTGAGTTCCAACTGCCCCAAAATGCACGAGTGACCCCTTCTTCCTCTCTCTCGATTATCTGTTTCCTAACTTTGAAAAGGATGGTGGCAGGGGCTGGATATTAAGTTCCACCCCTCTCAGCAGAGGCCCAAGAGGACTGAAGATGATGCGGTAACTCAGATCTTCGAGAAGGGTCTGGTCCTACCCACCCCTCTTTCCTGGCCCCACCTCCTTGCTGCACCCACCTCCTAACGCACCTACTTTGCCCCCAGGAGACATAAATAACCACAGACAGCTTCTCCCTCACCATAAAAGACCCCTGGTGGCCTGGGGCACCTTCCCCCTGTCTAGCTGGTGCTTAACACCCCCTGCTCAATGGAGTCTCCCATGACCTTCTCTGGGTATCTCTCCCCCTAGGCTGAGGGCGGTCCGGGTCCCACTCAGTACCATACCTGAGTACCCAGCAGACTGGAGCAGGGGCCAGTAAATATTTGTTGACTGCATAAAGAATGCTTTTAAAAATGATCAAAGGCAATGCAGGGAAGTGATCAGGCAACCAGCCTCCAGGGCCAAGCAGGTCTGTTTGAACTTAGTACTGAATGGCCCTGGGACAAAGATGGGACTATCCTCTCTGAGCCTCAGTTTCCTCATCTGTACAATGAGTATGACAATTACACACCCCTCCTAGTCTGATGTTTCAATAGGATAATCCAGGTAAAGTGATCAGAGGACCTGGCATATGTGAAACACAATAAATATTATTATCCTGATGAGGATGATTATAAAAAACGTAAAATGACTTAATGAGTATCCCGGGATCCCAGAGCGTCAGCACTTTCCCTTCAGATGTTGCCCCTGGCTCCTTTCTGGTTCAGGTCTGTGGGGTCACAGGAACTCTTGGACAGACTCCCTGCATGGAGGTGCCCAACTGAGTGGGGGCAGCGCGAGCAGAAACACAGCCTGTTTTCACTGGCCAGGCCACGTGCCCCGATGGCAGTGGAGAAGGAAAAGCCTCTTTCTAATGCAGGCTCCTAGAGGAGGCAGCATTTTTTAAGTTCAGCCACCAGGAGTGGGGATAGAAGTGCCTTCTCCTAGTTTGCACAAAGGTGCCATATGAGCCACATGTCTGTGCCACGGCCCAGAGTCCGGTCTCGAGGGAAGGGCCACGCTGGGCTGTGCTCACTTTCAGTTCAAAGGATGACGCAAAGGCCCCTCTAAGATTGTGGGGCCCAGGACAAGAGTACAAGGGAAGGCCCTCACACTTATTCTAAATATTTTAAAGTTATAAAACAGGCCGGGCGCAGTGGCTCACGCCTGTAATCCTGGCACTCCAAGAGGCCGAGGCGGGCGGATCGCTCAAGGTCAGGAGTTCGAAACTAGCCTGAGCAAGAGCCAGACCCTGTCTCTACTAAAAAAAAGAGAAAGAAATTAATTGGCCAACTAAAAATATATAGAAAAAATGAGCCAGGCATGGTGGCGCATGCCTGTAGTCCCAGCTACTTGGGAGGCTGAGGCAGAAGGATTGCTTGAGCCCAGGAGTTTGAGGTTGCTGTGAGCTAGGCTGATGCCACGGCACTCTAGCCCGGGCAACAGAGTGAGACTGTCTCAAAAAAAAAAAAAAGTTATAAATCAGGATATTAAATAAAATATGTCCTATCCTTCCATTCTGACAAATGTCTTCATAATGACCTTGAAGGCCAGGACAGGATCAGATTTAGAATCCTCAGTGTTTCACGGCTGAACGTGG
>CAUYRT010066336.1:0-78896 GCA_963574885.1 Lepilemur ruficaudatus
AATTTCTTTCTTTCTATTTATAGTAGAGACGGGGTCTCACTCTTGCTCAGGCTGGTTTCGAACTCCTGACCTTGAGCGATCCACCCGCCTCGGCCTCCCAGAGTGCTAGGATTACAGGCGTGAGCCACCGCGCCCGGCCAAGCTTCACAGATTTTTAAAAAATAGCTCATCTGTA
Organism: Lepilemur ruficaudatus; assembly: GCA_963574885.1. Lineage (NCBI taxonomy): Eukaryota > Metazoa > Chordata > Mammalia > Primates > Lepilemuridae > Lepilemur > Lepilemur ruficaudatus. Next base: position 176 of record CAUYRT010066336.1, read on the forward strand.
AAGAAATTATGTGGAGATTAAAAATGTCTCATATATTCTTCATAAAACTAGAGGAGACATCAATGAGAAATTTGTTATGGGTTGGGATGTTACTTCTAGCTTTAGTGTAAGACAAACTCTTCAGTTGGAGACAGATTTCTCAACTCTTTATTGTCTAGAATTTTTCAACCTCCTCCTTTCTCTGTAAGAACTGACTTCCTAATATTATAGTCCAAGCATACAGAATAGATATTTTAAAAAAGGAAACTATAAGCTTGGAAAGCCAGAACCCTATTATTTTAGACCATTGGAATTTTCTCATAAAGATCCCTGATTTCCAAAGCCTACATGTCTGTTCTTGAATATTCCAAAAGACATACTCTTACTTTTTCTTAATTCTTTTGATAGCCCTTTCTTTATACAATCTTAGTATAATTTTTAAATTTTTTAAAAGTCAAAATAAAGTGTATTAAATGTTGCCTTAAGATCTCAAAATATCAGTTCATTACTATAGCCACATTATATTTATGTACATATTTTATTTTGCTGTCTCTTAACTACGTTCCATATTCCATTTCTGAAAAGGAAATACTAGATCTTTTTCTCTCTCATGTTTTACTGCATAACAAGTGAAAAAAACACTCATAACAAATGAAAAACACTTGTGTAGATACTGCAGGAAGTCATTTGGTAAAACAGAACAGTTTTCGTCCTCATGACTTCAATCTAAATGGAGTGGGATTGAAGAACATTTAAAAAAAACCTTTTCTACAAGTCAGAGAGACTTAAGATACTGCTCATGAAAAACAAAACAAACAAAAAACCTACCAAAACCCAGATAAGATAAAAGAACAAGGTACTATCATTGCTGCAGAAATGGTCTTAGTAGATGATATAAAAAATAAACATGGCGCAAAGTCATAACATGTAACCAAAATGTTTGTACCCCCATAACTTCCTGAAATAAAAAAAAATAAACAATTGCCTCAGGGATATTGTTCCTCCTTGCTGGACTGTGAGGGACCTGGAAAATTACATTGCTTAAGATGAGCCTGGATGACAAGACGTCATTTAATTTTTTTCTTGAGTATTTATTCTACTAAGAATCTAGAAGGAAAAATTCTAATATGAAACAGAGAAAAGAAGCGCATTTTTTAATTAGAGGGAGGTTTGCTTGCAACTAAATTGCCAAGTTCTTTGAAGTACACAATTTTTAAAAAAAAGTTTGATAAAATTATAGACTTGAGGAATATAGAGGCTGTACAAGTTATCTATTACTTGGTAACAAGTTATTCCAATAGTTGGTGGCTTAAAACAATAACTGTTTTATTTGCTCACAATCTGTGGCTCAGCAATTCGGAATGATCTGAGCTGAGCAGTTTTCTAATTGAGTGGCTTGGGGTGACAGATGTGGCTGCAATTATCTTGTACCGTGAATGCACCTGGGTGGGTGAGCCGGCCTCACCGACATAGCTTGCGGTAGCTGCTGGCTCTCTGCAGGGCTGTGCTCTTCTAGCCGGAAAGCCCTGGCTTCTTCACGTGGTGGCAGTATTTCAGGAATTCAAGGCCTAATAGTGCACAGATACTTTTCAAACTCCCGATTGTTTCATATTTACTAATATCTTATTGTCCAAAGCAAGGCACATGGCCAAAGCCCGCATCAGCATGAGAGGGGGTCCCACAAGGACATGGAAACCGGCAAGCAGGACTCACTGGGACCATTACTGTAACAATACGCCACAGAAGCACACGCAGTTTGTCCTCATTATTTGCGGATTCTGTATTTCCTGATTCGCCTGCCTGCTAAAATGTACTTGTAACCCCCAAATCCAAACTCGCAGTGCTTTTGCAGTCAGTCACGAACATGTGCAAAGCAGAGAGAAATGTGAATTGCGTGACACACGCTTTCCCAGCGGAGACTGAACAAGACGATGCTCTGCTTTCCTGTTTCAGCTCATACCGTAAACAAGTATCTTTTTTGCAGTGCTGTATATTTAGTGCCATGTTTTTTACATGTTTTGTGTTTTCATTGGCAACTTTGTTGTTTAAAATGGCTCGGAGCATAGTGCTGAAGTGCTGTGTTCCTAAGCGCCAGAAGCTGCGATGTGCCTTATTACAGAGAAAATACACGCTGCAAAAGAGCCTCATTCAGGTCTCAGTTACAGTGCTGTTGGCCGTGAGTTCAAAGTTACTGAATCAACAGTGCATATCAAATAAGGCGTCTTTAAGTGGAATCATACATAAAACAAGGTGGTATACCCATCAGTCACTGAAAATGTTGTGACCCTCCGAGGCTTAGGGGAACCTAACACTGCATTCCTTGCAGGAGCCGTGACTCAGTATTTGCTATTTCAGTGTCTGTGACCTGAATAATGAGACTCGGCTGTACATCAGTTTTAGAGCAGTATGCCTATAGTATTTCTAAGAGAAGTTAAAGAAAATCATAAGGCACGCCTGATAAATTCAGCAATAAAGGAAAAGACTGAGTGGCAAACCCAAGGTGAACTGAATTAGTTCGGTAACAATTCAGTTCAATAAATATTTATTAAGTATTTATATAATTGGGCAAAGCAATGTCAGTTGTAGGTGCTGGGAATGGGGATAAAAATTTGAATGCTTGGTTGTATTTTAAAGAGGTTCGGAATCTAGTAAAGGAAACTGGGCAGTGGGGGATGTGATTTGGGCTGGAGCAGAGATGTTCACAAGGTAGAAAGGAAGCCCAGTGATGAGAAATACATTTGGCTGGTAAAATCAGTGCAGCCTTCATGGAAAAGATGGCATTGAAATGTGGATGATATTTTGATAGATAGCTCTGAAGGAAAACGAGATTTCTTTTGTAAGAATCATGAGCAAAAGTTATGTTGGAGGGGGAGGGGAGTGTACCATGAAGACCTAGTGCAGTGGCTACATCAAAGGGGGTAACAACTACCATTTACTGAGCATTTAATACCACTCTAAGCCAGAGACAGAGACAACTGATGATTTCTGAGTAGAGACGTAATCTAACTAGAGCTATGCTTTGATCAAAAGCTCTCTGTGGCAGCGTTTGTATTAGATTTAATAGGAGAGAAGGAGCCACAAGAGGGTCTAGGAGAAGAATTAATACATTATCACAAGAACAACATGATAGATAAAAGGGGCATTGGAACCCAACAGGAGAGTAATGATATCACAGATACTGAAAAGTTCTAATCCACATAACTGTGGAATGAGAGACGTTACAGACGAGTACAGAATCAAAGATAAACATGAGATTCTGAGCTATCTAAATAGCAGGCTGGTGATACCACCAACTGAAATGGGGAAGACAGAAGGTTTGGGGATCTGGCATACTCATTTTTACTGGTCGAACCTCTAGCTGGTAGGTTCTCTTACTGGTAGAAAGAGCTCATTAGAAAGTGGGAAATTCAGGAGAGGCTAAGCTGAGGGTATGTATTTGGGTATGTATTTGTATAGAAGCGATTATGAGGCCATGATTGTAGACAAGATTTACCAAACTGGAACAACTGCAGAAGAAGATAAAGAATATATGTATGAATAACTCCTTCAAGAAACAGGGAGGAGAAAGCAGGAGAATGGAATGGAGGCACCAAAGTAGAAGAGAGCCAAGAAGCATTTGGAAAGTGCCACATTATGATAACATACGGAGGAAAGGTTGTTTGGATGATTAGAAAGTCCTTAACACCCTTAAAGAGCTGATTTAAGAATGTTGAAATGTGAAGTCAGGTTGCAAGCGGTTGAAGAATATTTGATATCTAAAGAAAAAAGATGGGATGGTAGCTCAAGAGGGGAACCTGTTGAGGAAGTTTCTTCAGGATAGGGGCTCCTTTAGAGGTATGGTTTGCAGATACATTTTGTGGTTTGGGGACAGAGGAGGTTGAATAACATAATGGGTTTAGTGAGATTTGGGGAGTGGGAAGTTGGCATGGTAGAAATTTAGAAATATAAAAAATTCTAAGCTTTTAACCAGAGCAATGCTGAAATGGCTGGTCATGAGATGGTTTGGGTAGGAAGACAAGTAATTCTTGGACAGATGTGGTAGTCTGAAAGAATTGGAAAAGATCCAGTCCCAGTGGGGATGAGGAGTAGATTTAGTAGAATCAAGCAGTAAAGAAATAAAAATGGGAGCCTATGGGTTGAGTCAGGGAGGAGATTTTTCCCACAGCTTTTGAATTTGGAAATAGAGGAATTCCAGGTATGTTGGTGTGCGTTTGGAATAAAATGGAAATGACAGAAACTAGATTGAAGAGCTCGAGGAACAGGGTTTCAGGAAGTTTACGAAATAAATATTGAAGTTACTAAAGGACTATTATCAAAGAACAATGACCAAGGAGGAATTGAGAGGAAAGACACAAGTCAAATATGAACAACACTGAGTCCAAAATATTCTGGTGTGCTCTGTTGTAAGGAATGAGTTTAGGTGTGGTTACTTAAGTGATTTACAAGCCAGTTAACAGAAGCAGGTTAGAGGAATAAAAATAATAACACGATTATTTTCTTTTAGTGCTTTATATTTACAATGCATCTGTGGAGTAACTAGCTCAGGCTCTAGGAACTTCTGTACCTACCTTCTGCAGGTGTCAGAGCTCAGATTTGATGCAGTACAAATTTGGAAGCCTTGTATGGCTGTTTCATTTTAGCTTAGCCATTTTCTTAGGGAATTGTGTTTAGTGAATTGAACTTTACTATGTCATCAGATTTTAACACAAGTGCTGCAATTTACACAATATGCCATACAATATTTTAATGTATATTTTATCAACATTTACATATTTGATTTCCTTTCATTCTCATAAAAAAATCCCAGAAATACTACTACTCTTTTTAAAATGTGGAAGTGAGGAGCAGAGATGGAGATTATCAAAACCTTTCCAACTCCTACATCTCATTAATCACAGTGCCAAGTTTTGAAACCATGTCTCTTGACCATAGACTCTACTTCCTACATAACATTTAGAAATGAAGAGAGTACCAGTGATGGAGGATTCTCTATGACCAAATATTTCAGGTATGGTTATTTCTGGTCTCTGCCTCTGCTCCAAATGTAGAAGTCACATATTATTTCAGGAATACTTTGCTCTATCTAGCCCAGTGAGATTTTGGCATCTGCATTAGACAGTGGAGCACTGTTTTATTGTTTATCAGACATGAACTTTGGAATGAAACATACACATAATCATACTAAGCCTTGGAATGGGGAGAAAAGAGAGATTCAAAAAATGAATAAGACATAGCCATTCCTTCTTGCCAAAGCAAGGGAGGCAGACATGAAACTAAGTAAGCTACCTGAATAGACAGTTTTCAAGGAAGACATACAAATGGCCAAGAAGTACGTGAAATAATGTTCAACATAACTTATTATCAAAAATATGCAAATCAAAACCACAATGAAATATCAGTTAGAATGGTTATTACCACATAGACAAAACATTACAAATAGACAAAAAATAACAAATGCCGGTAAGGATGCAGAGAAAAAGAAACTCTTAAACACTGTTAGCGGAAATGTAAATTAGTACAGCCACGATGGAAGAAAGTAGGGAGGCTCCTCAAAAACCTAAAAGTAGGGCTACCATAGGACCCAGCAATCCCACTGTTGAGTTTCTAGCCAAAGGAAGGATATCAGTATATCAAAGGAATACCTGTACTCCTGTTTATTGCAGCATTATTCACAATTACCAAGATACAGAATCAGCCTAAGTGTCCATCAGCCTAAGTAGATGAATGGATTAAAAAAATGTGGTACATATACACAATGAAATATTATTCAGCCATCAAAAAGAATGAAATCCTGTCACTTGCAGCAACACAGGTGGAACTGGAGCTCATTATGTTAAATGAAATAAGTTAAGCACAGAAAGACAAACATCACATTTTTCACTTATACGTGGGAGCTTAAAAAGTTGATCTCGTGGAGGCAGAGAGTAGAATGACGGTTACCAGAGGCTGGGAAGGGTGAGGGAGGAGGAAGAGAGGCTGGTTAGTGGGTCCAAGCATACAATTAGAGAGAAAGAATGAGTTCTAGTGTTCGATAGCACAGGAAGGTGACCACAGTTAACAATAATTTATTGTATGTTTCAAAATAGCTAGGAGAGGAGATTTGAAATGTTTCCAATACAAAGAAATGATAAATGTTTGGAGTGACGGCTATCCTAAATACCCTGACTGGGTCATTCCATTCCATATGCATGTATGGAACTATCATATGCACCCATCACTATATGTAATAACATACCAATAAAAAAAGAGAAAAAAATTTGACAGAATCTTAAAAAAAAAAAAGAAAACCAAACTACTTATTCAGGGAAGGAAATGAGGCAATGAAGACAACATGAGAAAAGTTCCTATGATTTGATTATAGAAATAATATTTGAGCTTTAGGGCATTTGTGGTGCTCATGAGTTGCTCTAAATTGCGTTTCTGGGTACTTATTAGAGAGTGGTATGAGCTCGCAAAATATGTCCATGGAAAGTGTCTCCTCCTTTCCTACTGGGAGTTTTTAATCTCCCAGGTGATGTCATCAGTTGAAAACTCACACCTCAATGGAGTACAGGGTTCTGCTATGAGTGCTATTTACTGCTATGTTGGGTAATAAAAACAATGTGCATTATTATTATTGCATATATCAGACATGAAAAATACAGAGAATAATATAACAAGTATCTAGTCATTCTCCACATTAGATATGTAATACTATAGACATAGTTGAAAATTCCTGTGTGCCTGTATCACATTGCTATTTTTTATCCATTTCTGGAATCTGTGGTTATTTCCAGAAATGTCTTAATTCTTTAAGTATACATTTACAAATAATGATATTGTTGTCTAATGTTTTAAAATTCACATGAATTGTACCATGTTGTACATATTCATTATAATGAGTTTATTTATCCCTGTCAGCACGTAGTAATATAAATCTAGCTTGTTTATTTTATCTGTAGTGTGGTGTTTTGTTGTATGACTGTATCACACTTTATTTTTCCATTCTCTTGCTGATAAATATTTAAGTTGTTTGTAATTTTTCTTCACTGTTAAAACAGTGAAGAAAATGTTGCAAGAAGCATTACTTTACAATTCTTTTAAAACATGTGTATGAGTGTATAAGCTTAGAACTGGAATTACTAGATTGAAGAATGTATAGATTTAAATTTATTAGGTAGGACTTAGCTGCTTGTCCAAGTGGTTGTACCAAATGTACATTTGCTCCAGCAATGCCTGCAAGATCCTGTTGTCAACATATTATTGTCAAAATTTTGTTTTAAGCTTTGCCAATCTGACAGATATGAAATGGAAGTGCCTAATTACCAGCAGAGTTGACTATCTTATCATATGTCTATTTGCCATTGGATTCTTCTACTCCCTATCAGGAATCTATGGGTGATTTTTGACTCTTGGCCTAAATATTAATCTGATCATAGTTTTTATTATGATGAGTTATTTATATGAATGAAAATGGCAGCAAATATCACATTACCAAGAGCCCTGATGTTAAATAAGGTTCAAGATGGTTCCTTTGCAGCTCAAAAGTATCACTGAGGTCAATTCTGGGAGAACTGCTTAAGAAAGTCAGTGATAACTATTTTCCCATCACGTTTTCTGTAATCACCACAATTTTTTTTTTCTTAATGGAGTATAAAACAATAGTATATCACTTTGTGATTGGTCTCAGACACATTCCAAAGGACACCTTTCCTCTTTGCTTACAGCATCCTCTAAATATCAAATATAAAAAAAGTATACAGTATCATCAATATTTGGAGATAATGTAATAAACTTTGAATGAATTGAAGGGGAAAAACAGCTAAATCACTCACTCTGAACAGGCTAGCTTTGAACTACAAAGAAGACAAAAGTTTCTCATGAAATCTGGCATATGTTTTTCAGTTCTCTTCTCAAAAGGTAATTTATATTCATCATCCGTTTTTCCTATTTATTTTCCATTTTTTAACTTAGAGAGCCTACTCTTCTTCATGACTAATGTATTCCACTCCCATCCGTCAGTAACAGACAGGCACGCTAGCCATTTATTTAAGGTAAAAGATTTCACAGAATGTGGTATCAGCCACTTGAAATAATTTATGCATCTTGAAGCTCCTGTATGAATGAATAATTTGAGAGGAGCTGTGTCATTCAATATGAATGAAGAATCTGAGCTGGCTTCCAAAGTGGTAGTATTCATTCCTACTCTAAGACCATTCTAGAGTGTTTGAGCATCTATCCAGTATGAATAAATCTTCTAAAGTGGGCTTATTCCCTGTAAATAAGTTACTGTATCGACTTAAATAAATTCCAAAAATTAAATTGATCAGTTTGTTGAAATCTCTTGTAAATAAAAATCAAAATTCATGATTATCCTAAAATATGATTGATTCTTCTTATTCTTACCATGACTTATAATAATAGGGAAACTCAATATCTTACAGTACATCAAAGTGTATTAGTTTTTTTTACTGATTCAAAGTATACCTTATTTATTTATCCATCTTTTGATTTTCTTCCTTCTATACCTAACATAATCTTTTGGACTGGTTGTTGCTTGCTAAATAAATGAATTTCCAGTGATGTTCCAAGAACAATTTAAGCACAGAATTGGATTATCTGCAGACAAAACTTTTAGGAAGGTTGCTGGATACAGAATCAACTTATACGAATCAATGGTAATACCAAATATAACTAGTTATAAAACAATAGAGGAAAAAGGACTTAATTTTCAATGACAATATATAAACTATAAAATATCTAGGACTCAACCTTACAAAACATATGCACTAACGTTTTAAAGAAAGAGAGGTGGAAGAAATTATGGTAATAATAAGTGAGAGATAATGGGCTAGTGTTTCATAATATATGATCAATTACATCAATAAGAAGAAGGAAATTTATATACACATATCAGAAATACAAACAGTTCAATGCATGGATAATTCAGGACGAAACTATACCTAATATGAGCCAATGGTGATTTTCGTACTATATTTAGCAGCTACCGTGGATGCAAAGGCAGTTTTTCATATCTGTAATTATGCCCCAATTTCCTGCCTGCTTTTAGAATTAGATGTGGCCGAGAATGGCAGAAAACCTAAAGTAGATTAAAAATCCACTAAAGTGGATTAAAAAAAAAATCACAGATGCTTAGTTCTCTCTTACTTAAATGTAATCTAAAGTTTAGCAACCCTGGAATAATAAGACAGCTTCACAATCATCAGGGACCTGTGCTATTTCTATCTTGTTACTCTTCCGTCTTGAACATGTGGGACATCTCCCTCCTAATACAAGATAGCTGCTTGAGCTCCAGCCATTATGTTGGTATTCTATCCATCAGAAATGAAGAAGAGTTAATAAAGGTATCCCCATTCCCTTTAGGGATCCTTATAGAAGTCACCTCCTGACTTTTAGTTACATACATTTGAGCAGTACCTATTCCATGGCCAGGATGCTCCTCCACTTACAATGGAGTTGCATCCCAAAAAATCTATTGTAAAGTCAGAAAATCTAAGTCAAACCATTGCTAGTCGGGGACCGTCTGTATTTTGTTGTAAGGGATGCCAAGAAATACAGTCTCTACTTGAGCAGTCATATACTTAGATCAAACTTTGGGTTTTATTTCTGAAAAAGTGAAGACTGCTGCCAGCGTCTGTGACAACATTCATTAGCCTTCTACTACCACGGAGAAATTCCCTTGGCCGATGGATTTAGAAACAAAAATGAGGGTTGGGAGGATACTGTTGTCTATGTGGCTGGAGTTTAACTTGAGATCAATTTTAGGAGAAGAATTTTTCAATTTAATAATAAAAAGATGAGTTTATTTAATGTAAAAATATGGTGCTTGAGCACTTTTATAGCCATATGCTTCATAAGAGAGATTATTGATATTTATTTATTTTTGAAACATAATTGAAGTTTCCATTTCCCATAATGTAGAGTATCTTTCTAAATCCAAGTTTCTCTGCACATCCTCTAATAAACACTACAGAGGCACAAGGGGAGTGGAGAAAATCACACATAACTCATGCCCATAGCATGACTAAGACGAAGAACACCACGACTCAACTTGCATGTAAGCAGGGAAATATTTCCAGACCAGCAGAGCCAGCTACAGAGCTTATGCTGGAGCTCAGAGGGCGAGGGAAAGAGAACAGGACTCTGGGTTGAGTGGAGGAGGTGAGGGTGATTGAGTAAAAATAATGTTCACTCCAAAAAAGGGAATCCCACCACAAGTGGGAAACATCAAGGATAGGTCCAAGACCTAATGGATCAGAGCACTGCAGGAAAGAATGTTGAAAGTTCACAGGACCAGAGGCCGGAGTCTCCTTCAGGTACTATTTCTGCAGGTGGGGAACCAACCTTAAGGCTTGGTGGTAATGAAGAGAAAGAAGGGGAAAAAAAATAGCAGTAAAAATTAACAATCTTGTCAAACTAGAAAAGAATCCCCAAATAAAAAGATATACCAATACCTACTCTAAAGAACAAAACACTATTGATTTTGGAAATTGTGCTTTCTGATATGAACAGAAAAGAGCTCTCTCAGATAAGAAAGGTTCTACACAAATCACTACATACACCTGTTATTACTGGCACTCCAAAATAGAAGACATTTCAAAACGAACAGGAGATGGCAATCAAAGCTCACAGGAGAAGAAAAGAGAAATGAGACTCACGGGCTGTCAGCTGTGACATTCTCCCCCAAACCTACCATGAAATAGATGAAAACAGTCAGAAAACTCTCCAGCCTGCCTGAGTTAAATACTGCTAAACATTTGGAGACATCAAAATACAATTTGAATTAGAAATTAAAAAATTTAGAACAAAAATTGACAGGGAGAAAGAAAAAGAGGAGGAAAGAGAGAGTGAGAGACACATACACAGGGGTCGGGTGGGGGAGAGACAGAGGGAGGGAGGGGGGAGAGAGGGAGAGGGAGAGAGAGAGAGAGAGAGAGAGCGAGCGAGCGAGCGCGAGCGCAAATGTGAAAATATGTGAAAATACTGATGGACTTCCTTGCACTTAACCTTGAACTTTTTCCGTGGATTTGAAATTAGTCAAAATAAAAAGTTGGAGTGCACACAGACACACAGAGCATTTAATTTCCGCTCTGTACCAACCAGTGTACTAGGGCTGGGTCCACAGGGGGTGTCTGGCCTCCTGAAGCTGAACAAACCAACGGGGAGATAAACACACAAACATTAATCAACTAAGCACACAAATAAAAATATCTTTACTGATTATGGTAAAGGCTATGCAGGAAAATGTCAGATCCTAAGAAAGTGTATAAGCAGTGTAGGAGTGGGTATCAAATTTATACTTGGAAGTTAGGGGTAGCTTTCCAGAAATGATGTTTGAGATGAGGCCTGTGACGTACAGTATAAGCAGCAATTAATGAAGAGAAAGAACTCCAGGCAGAAGGAATAGTACTCCTGTGTGTCTTGCATTAGGTAAAAAAGCTGAAGAAGAGTTAATCAGCATCATCAGTTTTTTCTTCATCCTTGACCTTTGCTACATCCACCGATATTACACTCCTGCCACTGGAGGTAGAGACTAGGAAGGGAGCGTGGAGGCATGTTGGGCAGGGGTGGGAATAGACTTTCTTGATTTTATTTTTTATACTCTTTATTGTTAGATTTGTTAAGTAATGAGCACATCTGTATTTTATAAGAATAATTAAAAGTTTAAAAAAATAGTTCTGCACACAAAGGATGTTGGATATGTTCTGTTTGCATCACAGAACTTTTCTTACCCTCTCCCACCCTGCTCTGCCCCTGGGAGACTAGCCTGCCTGGGTGTGATTAGTGGGCTCCCGTGGCCCTTTGGCTACTGGTTGGGCTTGGCTGATGGGAGACCCAGGCTATAGATCAGAGGCGGAAGAGCATGAGGAGTGGGGTACTTATTCTTCCAGATCCCTCCTGGGAGGGTCTGCATAGTGGGCTGTGTTGCTCTGTAGAAGCCCACATTTTACACCAGGTCCCTTTCCTACACAGCTCTGTCTGGGTTCTGATAGCTGCTCCCTCCCATTGCCCACTCAGGCTAAGGCAGGCTGAATAACAGCCCTCCCACCAAATGTCCATGCCATGGCCACCAGAACCTGCAAATGTTACCATATATGGCAAAAAGGCCTTTGTAGGAGGGATTAAATGAAGGATCTTGAGATGGAATTATTCTGGATTATTTGCATGAGTTCTAAATACAATCACAATGGTCCTTACAAGAAGGCAACAAGAGAGTCAGAGGCAGACTGAAAGCAGGGAGAGAAAGGATGAAGTGATGTGAGGACAAGAACCAAAGAATGAGGACATCTGTAGAAGGTGGGAAAGGCAAGCGCACAGGCTCTTCCGCAGAGCCTTCAGGAGGACCTCACCCCGTCAGTAACCTTCACGTTAGCTCAGTGAAACTGACTGCCAACTTCTGACTTCCAGAACTGTGGGACATAATTTGTTACAGCAGCAACAGGACACTGATACACAAGCCTAGGGTAGCAACTGCGGTCTGCTCAGGTACGGCACCATCCCCTGCTGGTTATCTGAAACCCAGTCCACCCTTGATAAGCCATATTTATATTAATATTAAACTGTCAATTACCCAGTTTGAGTGCGCCATCTGTTTTCTGTCAGAGACATCTATGAGTTTCTGTTTTCCTCATTTTTTAAAAGTGGGTATTATAATTAATAATACCTAATACACAAGGTAGCTGCGAGAACAAATGAATTAATGAAGTAAAAACACGTTTTTAAGTTGTAACGATCTGTTAGTTGAAACTATTTTTCTTCCTCCTACTATTGGGCTCTACTCACTTGGACACTCCCCTGGAATGAACAATCTAGAATGAATAGATAAGGGTGTCATAAACTCAGTTAAGTTTGGGTCCAAATTACAAGAACAGATAATGATTAAGACTCTAAAGACAAATATGAAAAGGCAAGTTTATTCTGGTAATGTTGGAAAGAAACAGTGCCTAAGCACATGCCCGTCAGCTGGTCATTTAATGCTTTAAAGACAAGAGTCTCTTATGCGTCAGAGAAACTCAGCACTCTGCCTTTGGGGTACAGAACTCTTTGTCATATGTCTCTGGGCTTTTACATGCTGTCGTTTTCCAGAATGTCTTTGTTTTCTTCTCTGCTCCAAATTCCTACTTGTCACCCCCTCCCAAAAGCCATCCATGATCTACAAGTTGAGTTGGGTGTTCCTGGAAGTGTTCCTATAACCCCTGTAATCTGCTAATCATATCTACTTCCTTGTCTGTCTCCCATCACCAAACTGTGAGTCCTTTCAGGTCAAAATTATTTTTATTACCTTTATGTCCTTAACACCTGGCTCCATGTCTGATTCGTAGGAAGGTCTTGATAAATATTTAATAAATACATTGTGACTTGACAAATATTAATAAATGAATATACAAACACCTAAAGTTAAATCTACACAGTTACTGTATGAAGATGTCAATAGTCCCAGTACTAAATTTTATTTATTCAGAAGTTGTTGAAATTAGTAGCCTTTAATAGTGCTTAGTATCCCTATTAAAGGCTTCAGAACAAAAATAATGCAGGGAAAATGCCATGATGTAAAAATAGTTACCTTAAATGGAACAGCCAGACTTCAGAATCAAACACAAATGCTCATATGAAATCGAAAATCTGTAGATCCCTGAGAGACTTCCCTTCTGCTGTCTAAATTTAATGTGGATAATTTATCATTCTATAAATACGTGTCAGCTACTGTACACGCATATGCTTTCCATCCTGTGTGTGCATTTCAGCTCTTGGCTTAAGTGAGTGTATAAACCATAAGATGAAACAACTTGCATAGATTTTTCTATTGGAATTGAGTGGGTCAAAAAGCTGGAGCACATGCAATTTAAAACACATTTTTTAGAAAAGAGCTACAGGATCCTACCATTAATAGACATTCTATTGTAAGTTCCTCTCTTCCTGGTGTATCTTTAATGACACATCCACTGAGTAATGATGGTTCAAGTGAGTGAGGAAAACAAAGAGCCCTTTGGAACTGGGAACAAAGTGGTGAACCAGGCCTTTGATATATTTCTGTCATCTCGCTGGCAGGATATTATGCTTATTTTGAAAGACAGTGCCTCGCTCATCTTTAATAAGACTAAAACTTTGGAGAGTGATTATGCAACCAGTAGAGGAGGAGGACTACAGAGGCTGCAAACAGGACAGGGAAAATATATTATTCATCTCTACACAGGTAGATAGCCCACCGAATCTTACTAGACACAAAAGTAGACATTTTTTTTCACTGAAATACCCTCTTTTAATAATTAAAGGATTTATGTACTAGGATATTTCTAGGCCATTCACAGGCTGATTTTTTTTTATTCACTGATTCAGTATGCAAGGTTTTTTTTTTTTTTTTTTGGTCGTGCTTTTTTTGTACATCACGATAGGACAGGCATTCTGGTTGAAGTGAGAAGTTAAATAGCACATAGTCCCTGCCATTTTCATAGTCTACTAGGGGAGACTGGAAAATATATTCAGAATTATAACATTTAGTGAATACTATGAGGTTATTATTGTAGTTACATGATATGGAAGTAATATAACTGCATAACAAAAGGGAGTGTCAGGGGATAGGGTTTACTTAGAAACATCAAAGGATCACTGAAGAATTTGGGATGTAGAATCAAATTTGAGTCCAAACTTGTGAAATGTAAGATAAGATTTGATAGCTCTGGAAATTTTCCTTGTTTGGTGAAAAGAAAATAGATGAAGCTATGAGATTCTAAAGTACCCAGAAATATTTCAGTTAAGGGGGAAATGGAAAGGTCTGAACATAATCTAATAATTAATACTGCCAAGGTCAGATATGGTAGTCAACCCTGTCTGTGTCTGACATGATATTTGAGTAGCTGAAGACAAGCAAACTTCAGCAATGTCGTCTTTGGCTTAGTGCAGTGATGTCCACAGAGACATGAACGTTCAAAATCAAGTCAATGCCTCAACTCTTAATAATAAGTAACAGTGATGGTACAAAGAGCTGAGCTAGTAGTTAATCTTATGCACTTGGGCCATGTCTGTCTTTTCAGAATGGACCCAACTATAGGGTAGAAATGAAAATGCCACAAGAATATAAATTCTGAGTAATTTCTGGGACAATGACAGTGTCAGCGATCACTTGTGTATCACATCAACCGCTCCATGAAGAACCTGAGTCCTTTCACGCTTCTCACTGTTTTAATTATTGATGTCCACCTGAACTTCAGAAAAATCCATTTTTTGTTTATTTTTAACAGCTTTTATGAGATATAATTCACACACCATACAATTCACCCATTTAAAGTGCATACAGGGTTTTGGTATATTATATTATTAATTTTTAAGAATTGTGGTAATATATACATAACATAAAATTTGACATTCGAAGCATTTCAAGTGTACAATTTAATGGCATAATTTATGTTTACAATGTTGTATAACCATCACCATTACCTATTTCCAAAATTTTTTAACCATCCCAAAAGAAATTCTGTACCTATTAAGCATTAACTCCCATTACTCCCTCCCTTCAGCCTCTGGTAACCTCTAATCTACTTCCTGCTTCTATGGATTTGCTTAATCCAAATATTTCATAATGATCAGAATTATACATTATTTATTTTTTTGTGCCTGGCTTATTTTACTTAGCACTGTGTTTTCAAGGTTTGTCCATGCTGTTGTATATATCAGACCTTCATTTCTTCTTATGGATGAATAATATCTCATTGTGTGTGTGTGTATGCATATATATCCCACATATTGTTTATCCATTCATCTGTTGATGGACACAGGTTGTGTCTACCTTTTGGTTATTGAGAATAATTCTGCTACGAAGACTGGTGTACAGTCAGAACAATTCATTTTTATCATCATTAGTGAGTTTACTTTAAGTAAATCCATGGACTTAAAGACTAGGAGTTAAGTAACTTTCCCAAGATCACAGGCAGGAGATGTCACAGAAGATGTCACAGGCAGGAACAGCACCTAAAGACTGCATCCCAATTGTACTCTATTTTCTAAGGCTGACTGGTCTTTATAGATTGATTAAATCTATACTATGATTTTACTAGGGTACTTTTGGGCTGAAATTAGTTGGAGTTCCATGTCATGCTGCAGAGGTACGACATAAAAAGGAAACCTGTATGAATGCAGTTGAACAGCTAGCCACATAGGTGAGGAGACAGTACTTCTACATGAGCATGAACAACTGACTTCAGTGATTGCTTTCATTATCGTCTGTAAAAATACTGCAAATTTGACACCATTGGATCAAAACATCAGCATAATACTTTTATTTAATAATAACTACAATATCCAGATTTTATAAAACAAAGATTGACTGCTAGCTAACTTCTGGTCCGTTGTACACAGAGCCTAAAAGGGATTAGAGCATGAGAATTGAGAAAGGTACAACCCATTGTACGATACTTTTCTGAAAACTAATTTCAATAGAGAGGTCAATTCCACTTTTCTGACTGGCATAAAATGCAGAACATTTTGGCAAAAGTAAATAATAGACCAGCTTTAGAAGCACCATTACCTCTGTGTAATTTTCTGATCACCTAATCAGAGTTCACATACTAACACGAAAACAAAATTAGAAGTTGGCATTTTAAAGAAAAGAGAAACAGTGAGTAGCTCGAGTTAAATATCATGCAGCATTAATATCAAGTTAATGGATTGACTATGGAGATAAATGAGTTAACTTTACCTGAGATTTGTGCAAGTTGTGCTGTCATACTACAAATTAAATGTCCTGTCAACGTCATTGCACTCATTAATAAATTCTAACGGTCTCGTTATTTCAATCTTGTTCATTCCTTCCCTATCAAGAAGGAATTAGGTTTGAATTTATCTCAGAGTAACAGATTTCTGGAATGATGTAAAATCAACTCATGGAAGACAATGTCATGACAGCTTAATATCTTTCAGGCTTCTGAACAGGATATTTATTTAAGAATATTACTACAGAGGTACAAATGTTTTGGCTATGTGAATTGCTTTTGTACAGTTTGAGTAAAGTTATAAGTGTGCCCATAACCAGACAGTGTGCACTGTACCTGTTAGGTGGGATTTTACCCATTCCCTCCTTCCCCCTCCTACCTGCTTGATTTCCATCGACTTTTACTTCCATATGTGCACATGAGTGTTATTCGATTAGTTCCAATTTAAGAATGAGTACATATGGTGTTTTTTTTTTCATTCTTTAGGTACTTCACTTAGGAGAATGTCTCCAGTTCCAACCAGGTTGTTACAAAAGGTATTAGTTGACCACTTCTTTTCTGTGGCTGAGTAGAACTCCATGATATACATACACCACATTTTATTAATCCATGCATGTACTGATGGGCACTTGGGCTGACCCCCCATCTTTCCGATTGTGAATTGTGCTGCAACAAACTTTCAAGTGCAAGTGTCTTTTTGATAAAATGTCTTTTTTTCCTTTGGGAAAATACCCAATAGTGGGATTGCTGGATCAAATGGTAGGTCTATTTTTAGTTCTTTGAGGTATCTCCATACTACTTTCCATAGAGGTTGTACTAGTTTGCAGTCCCACCAACAGTGTATAAGTGCTCTTTTCTCTCCTCATCCATGCCAGCATCTGTTGTTTTGGGACTTTTTGATAAAAGCCATCCTCACTGGAGTTAGTTTTTGATTTTCATTTCCTTGATGATTAGAGACAATGAACATTTTTTCATATATTGGCCATTAGCCTATGTTCTTTTTAAAAGCTTCTGTTTATGTCTTTTGCCTACTTTTTTATGCAGTTGTTTGATTTTTTTCTTGCTCGTTTGTTTGAGTTCTTCGTAGATTCTGGTTATTAGCCCTTTATCAGATATACAGCACGCAAATATTTTCTCCTGTTCTGTAGCTTGTCTATTCACTCTACTGATTGTTTCTTTGGCTGTGCAGAAGGCTTTTAATGTAATTGTGTCCCCTTTATTTGTTTTTATTGTTGCTGTGATTGCCTTTGGGGTCTTCTTCATAAATTCTTTGCCTACGCTGATATTTAGAAGAGTTTTTCAAACATTTTCTTTTAGAATTCTTACAGTTTCATGCCTTAGGTTTAAGTCTGTTATACATCTTGAATTAATTTTTGTGGGTGGTGAGAGGTAAGGATCTTGTTTCATGAATAGGATTTTAAGTTCAGAAAACATTTTTCTGATATAGTCTGGGAAACACACATATAGAAGTTATAATTCAATAAAATAAAATTTGCTCTCCAGCTGTAAAAAAATGTGGACCATTTGGTCCTGCATTTATATGCTTAGCTGTGTGTTTGATTGTGAGTTAGACTGTGTGGGTCATACCCTTGACTACTCTGATTTGTTCTGTGACATTGGATAAGTTACCTCCATCCTTTGAGTTCTTCAGTAAAATAGGAAAAATAATAAAATCTAGATCTTTAGTGTTGTGGAGATTAAATAAAATAATGAAACTCGCATGCTTTATGCATAGTAAGCAGTAAAACAATATTAGTTGTTATTTATTTTTCAATTACATATAATATTCATTATGCTTGAAAATGAGAATTAAATAAACACATCTCTAGATTCTTTACTGGCCATTTTCTTGAGACACAGGTGCAAAGATGAACAGAACTAGATATATCTTTGAAAGAGGTGTGAGATCATTGTATATTTAAGGAGATCAAATGCCATCCAGCACCCATGTAGAGAAATCCATTTCTACCCTTGGCATTCTTTACTGGGATTATTTATAGACTGTGAGAGAATTTAGAGCCTCCATGAATTTTAAAACAAACAAAGAACAAAAACTTAGCACCAAGCATTTTAACCTTTGCTTTCTCACTCCCAACAAGTTAATTAATCTTTCTTTTTCAACTATATTTATTTTACCAGAGTGTCTGAATAACTTTGGCAAAGGGAAAGCCCAAAGCCTTAAGGTCAATTTATGATTTTAAGATATTCAATGGTTTTTTTGGTTGTTGTTTTGTTTTTCTTGTGTGAACCTAGTGCTTAAATGGGAAGTGCCTTATTAAGAAAATCCCCATCTTTTGCAGTTAAGCCTGTAAATTCTTAGCTAACTCCGGGAGTATACTTTGTGTTAGTCTTTGTAAGCATCCACAGGTAAGTTGAGCAAAAGATTGGAGAATAGGAAAGGTAGCACTGAACGAAATCACCAATGTCCCTCAAATACCTTATATTTAGCAAACTTTCCTTAAAAGGGGTTTTGTTAAATATTACATAGAATATATTTGCTTCCCTCCATTACTCTTCCTTGACTCGTGATTACAGAAGCTCAAAGAGAACAGAGAGGTGGTGGATAACTGACAAAGCAAAATGTTAGCTTCTGTTACAGATGACAATTGCTGAAGAAAAACTTTAACAAGGGGATGTAATACCCAAATCTGAGAGCATGATTTACAAAACTATCCCTACAAGGCATGTGATAGAATTTCAGAAGATATTTCAGAACATACGTTCCCATAAAGCTTAAACTGGATTGCTTTTAAAATTTTAAGTGAAATCAAGGTATGTTCAAGTGTTTGCTTTGGACAAAATTAATTTAAAGGGCACAAAGTCAAGGAAAAATGAATACTTAAGATATCAAAGATGTGCCATAATCCTCACAAGCCGGCAAATTTTATTAAAATGACATAAACCAAATCAGCAGATGTGACTTAATCAGTTACTTTGAGATGGATATATCCTACAAAATTGGGAGAGAGGCAACTTTTATCTTTTCTGCCACATCTTCTCTCCATTCCATGATAATTCTAGGGCCTTCTTTCTATAAAAACTATTCTCATGCAAGAATCTTGGACCAGTCCGTGTAAACTTGCATTATTTCTCTCTTGGGTATTTGGAGGTCAAGCCTTAGAATTAAAGGGATATGTCAGTAGCCAGTGAACAATTCATTATCTTTGTGAAAACAAACATGTAAATAATCATTTATTTAATTTCATGGTTGTGGAGTGGGCAGTGGAGAAAGTAAATCCTTTTCAGACACTATGCTGGTGGCTGTAAAAACCTTCTCACCCTTTCCTGTGGTCTCATTGACACCCTGGTGCTAAAGTGAAATATTTTCTACCAATTCTAATAGACTGAAAATAAAAACAAATGGCTTAATTACAAAAAAAAAAATTAGTCTACTACTACAGGGATTTCATTTACCAACAGCCTAGTAAGACTGCCTTTGTGTACCTCTACGTGTGTACGCATGTGTATCTGTGTGCAGGTGAAATGGCCAGTGGAGGAAATACAGGAAGTTGCCTTTGAAACCCAATAGGTAGTCATTTACCTCACCTCTGTGTGAGGCTGTTGGTTTATCAACAGACGAAAGCCCAAGATGAGCCAAGGGAGTGGTGTTTGATGAAGAATTTTCTGGCTATGCTTGGGGCTTCCCATGAGAACAGAGAGGAAGAATTTTTTAGGTAGTCTGTCAAGATTCCTTCTAATCACAGTAAAAATACCCAGACATAATTTCTGAGTATTAGACCTATGGTCTAAGGTCCAAGCATCATTGTGACTTTGTAGTTCTGAAAATGCTAAAATATTTGTCCTACGAGTGTCGTTTGTCACCCCATTCCCTGCCTGTGCTCCTGGTTTTGATCTTCAGATACATACAGAGAAATCACAACATGGAGCCAGCTGTGGGCAGAAATGCCAGATCACATGTGTGCTGAGCGTGTAACCACAAAACGCAGACCTGATCTGTTAGAACACTAATTCCGTAAACAGGTCTGGATAATTTAATCACCGCATAAAAGAGATCATAGTGACTTACTAGTTAAATTCAAATGCACCCCCTTCCTTTAAACCTCAAGGCTGAATTCAGTTTTCTTTTTCTCAGCCTTTGTCTTCCACAGCTACAGTTTCAGAGCAGGAGAGTGCAAAGAGAAATTTTGGGGCTGGTTTTCGCCCAGCTATTTTATTTTTTATTCTTCAGACCTATCTAAGGTCTTCTGAGGTCTTTGCTTTCATTTTCTCAGCCCCAGAAGGAGCAAATGGAAAAGGCTGAGAGCAGCATGGGAGCTGTCCCAAGAGCCGCTAGCGCTGCGAACACACATTTGTCCTGCTCAGGAGCGAGGTTTCGCCTCTGCCCACGCTCTGAGGGGGCAGCTGCGATGTCTCGATGGGATGAGAGAAAAATCAATATGCATGGCAATCTGGTGTTGTGCCCATGGGACCACTGAGGGAAGATGCGCCGTGTGCCATCCCTGTGTCACAAATGAGGGTTGCCACCAGCAACCAGGATGCCTCCATGTGAAAACAGCTACTGAAAGGAAGGAGTAATGGTTATAGCAGCAGAAACAGGTATTTCCAACCTGTTTATGTCTCCCTCTTTTCACTGGCTTCCAAAAGTCCTACTCATGCTTCTGCTCCCACTCTGTCATTCTTGGTATGATATATCTGGGTATCCAAAGTAGTAGATTTGGGGTGATGAAGCTTATTTGCATACTAAAATAATACAAATAATAGGGTCCCCTGCTCTGATAAGTTAGATTTAGATGGTGGCAGTTAGTGGCATTTGCCCAATGAATACAAAACATTATAATACCTTTACATATTTAACAACTCCTTATAAGGTAGAAGTGCACAAATTGCTTCCTGAGGTGAAAAGGCAATAGACGAATTTTTATTTATTTATTTAATTTCAGAATATTATGAGGGTACAAACATTTTGGTTACATATAATGCCTTTGCATCACTGGAGCCAGAGCTACAAGCGTGCCCTTGCCCATACAGTGTGCTCTGCCTCCATCAGTTGTGAGTTTATCCACCCTCCCTACCCACCTGAGCAGTACTTGATGAATATTACTTCCATGTGAGCACCTTACTGTTGGTCAATTTGTGCCAATTTGATGGCGAGCACGTATAGTACTTGTTTTTCCATTCTTGTGCTACTTCACTTTGAAGGATGGGCTCCAGCTCTATCCAGGATAATGTAAGAGGTGCTAGTTCACCATTGTTTTTTGTAGTTGAGTAGTCTGTGGCATACATATACCACATTTTATTAATCCACTAATGCACTGATGGGCACTTGGGTTGTTTCCACATCTTTGCAACTGTGCATTGTGCTGCCATAAACATTCGAGTGCAGATGTCTTTTTCCTCTGGGTAGATGCCTAGTAGTGGGATTGCTGGATCAAATGGTATTTTTGTTTTTAGTTCTTTGAGGTAGCTCCAAATTACTTTCCACAGGGGTTGTACTAATTTGCAGTCCCACGAGCAGTGTAAGAGTTGTCCGATCTCTCCACATCCAAGCCAGCATTTGTTCTTTTGGGACTTTTTGATAAGAGCCATTTTCACTGGATTTAGGGGATATTTCATTGTGGTTTTGATTTGCATTTCCCTGATGATTAGAGATGTTGAGCACTTTTTTTATATGTTTGCTGGCCATTATTCTGTCTTTTTTTGAAAAGTTTTGGTTCATGTCGTTTGCCCACTTTTGATGGGGTTGTTTGATTTTTTCTTGTTAATTTTCTTAAGTTCTATATAGAGTCTTGTTATCAGCCCATTATCAGATGTGTAGCATGCAAATATTTTCTCCCATTCTGTAGGTTGCCTATTCGCTCTAATGATAGTATCCTTGGCTGTGCAGAAGCTTTTTAATTTGATCAAGTCCCATTTATTCATTTTTGTTGCTGCTGTGATGCTTTGGGGGGTCTTCTTCATAAATTCTTTGTCTAGGCCCATGTTTGTTTATGGTGATTTAGGTATTCTCTGAGATGATTTAGGTTTTTGCTACCATGCTCCTAACTTCCTTCTGAGCCCTCACCAGCAGTCTTTAACATCCATATTCCTACCAACAATTTCTTCAAGGCGATCTAGGTATTTTGTATCATGTTCCTCAAAATTATTCCACCCTTTCTCCATTACTCATTCACAAAGTGACATTTTTTTCTACACTTTTAGTTGTTAACAGTCTCCTGTTTCTAGGGACCAAAACATGTACTACACTACCTTACTTGCTTTCTGTCTTCAGATCCATGGTCCCTCTGAGCTTAGCCCACATTGCACCAACGTGTTCTTCACCAGAACACTGTTTACAACCTAGAAATTTACATCCTGCCTCTGTACCACATCTATGCCTTGGTGGGTTTTTGTAACCTCTGAAGCCTGCAGACCGTGAGCTAATTGGTCAGTAGGGATATCAGTTCATGGAGCACTTCATTGGACCTGCCACTGCCTGGCAATATTCCTAACCCCCAGCAACCTCTCCCCATTGTCCTCTCATGATATTCAGATTCATCCTTGAAGGGAAGGTTGGAAGGGGGAAAAAAGGGAGCGTTGAGGTGTGCTGTGATTAAGGAGTATTTGTGCTGGCATTTTCATAGTGGGAAACATATGCTGTACAAAATTGAGGCTTGAGGGTATAGATGGGCACGTTGAGTGGCACATTCAGAATAGAAAATATCACAGGAGTTTTTACAACATTATATGATTACAAGAGGCTTACATATTGAACGACATAGTATAAATGAACAAAATGGTAATACATTATTAATTTTCTCAACAAACATGTATTGAATATATTGCATAGGTAAGGCACCAGGTTAGGCCTTGGGAATAATAAGATAAACTGAATATTGTCTCTTCCCTCAAGAAGCCTATATTCCCACAGGGGAATCATAACTTTTGTATTCAGACATATGTGACTTGGAAAGCACCAGGCTAGACTTACGAACCCAGAGGCTGTGTGTATTGCAGAGCACTATTGATTCAGCCTGGGGAAATGAACAGCTTAGCCCTGTCTGCCTGCATCAGATTCAGTTGTGAATATTAAGGAAACACCAACAGTTCTAACGAGCCACTCCATCAGGTCAACAAAAATGGGCCAGCAGATGGGGCTTATTTATTGAGCCACATTGCCATTATAAACTGGGGGCAGAGTGGGAGGGATCAGAGCCTAGAAAACACAGTTCATAAGAAGGAGTAATCCAGGAAAAATAAAATCCAATGAACAAATCCACTCAAATGACACAAACCCAACTATAGATTAAGCATATATACAGGATGTCGTAGGTTTTGTAACAAATAAAACTATGCAAAAGATAACACATAATCTTTCCACATTTGGTAACGCTAGATGCATCAGGGAACCCTAACAGCTCTCCTGATGTTGAACCAGGTCTGGAGAACACCTGGTTGTTACCGCAGATTCTTAAGAGAACCCGGGACAAGAGATTATGGACCTGGTTTTAATTCTGCTTCTGCCCCTGATTTGCTGTCCTGCCCAGGTTACTTAAACCTCACCATGCCTCAGATTCTTGTCTGTAACTCAGCGTGTATACACCGAGAGAGTCTATGTGTGATGCAGAGAGGGCTACAACTAAGAGGGAATCATGAACACCGTCCTCAAGGAGCTCGCATTCGAGTAAGTGGGACAGACAAGAAAGAACAGAACTGCTCTGCAGAGTGCTCTGTGGAAAGTGAATGTATGAGGTGCAGAAATACCACTGAGAGCATATTTATTCTAGCTATACCATAATCTGATAGATAGAAAATACTTGCATTTCCATTTTAAAAAACACCATTTTGATGAATTTTTTAAAAAAATACCAATACCCATATTTTAATTCATTTGGGCATATATTTTCTTAGAACTCTAACAACATGTCTGAACCTCTTCTAGTCCCTGTACACACACCTTTTCTCCCAAGGGCACTTCTGTCTTCTGGTAAACCACAACTGCAGGAGGTCTTTAGAGAGTTCCTGGGCCTATTCTGGGAGAGAAAGATCTTTTCTGTTGTTCTTTTCTTGCCATCCTGCTTCTTTGTTTGCATATACACAGGGGCCTGCCATACCCTACCTGGTCTGCCCTTATGGCAGCATCTAGACTGGATCTATCCAGTGCTGGATCTCCCTGGTATAGACACAATGACTACGGACCCTGTGAAGCCCAGGTCCAGGTACATGGGCCTAGATAGACTCTGAACACTTGTGAAAGTCCTTAAAAATGGGTGGCTAGAGAAGCTGACCCCAGCCTATGAGAATTCACTCACATTCACGTGTGAGTTGTTAAGTCTGAAAAATGATCTACTCTCTGTCCAAGTATTAGCTCTCAGGGGAATATTGAGGGTTCACCATCTCACTTATCTTTCTTGCCTTGGTGAAGTCTCAGTTGAGGGAGGCGTCTTTTAGGATACATTATTTGGTAAATGCATAGCCATTAATGCCATGGATTTTATCCT
Source organism: Lepilemur ruficaudatus (assembly GCA_963574885.1). Classification (NCBI taxonomy): domain Eukaryota; kingdom Metazoa; phylum Chordata; class Mammalia; order Primates; family Lepilemuridae; genus Lepilemur; species Lepilemur ruficaudatus. The sequence continues at coordinate 25,299 of CAUYRT010066336.1, forward strand.
AGAAGATTTAAAATATTCAATACTACCACGTGTTTTGAGCTTGCCACGCAACTGGGAATGTCTATCAAGTCTGCTTTTACTTCTCTTATTCACTCTGTACCACAGAGGCTGTGTTGCTCTCTTCCAAGAGAATTAAATAATTCAATAAACTCTTCAAGACAGTGTCTGCACCCTAATAAATGCTTAACATGAGCACTGTTGGTAAAAATGAATAAATAAATAAGCAAACAGACAAGCAAATAATTATTCTGCATTTTTAGGTTTGAGTTCTTGTGGATATATAGTTCTATGAAAATATTAGGGTCCAAAATTTTAATTCTCACCAACATTCTTCACCACCCACCTCTGCTACCCTCCACCGAAGCCACCTCTGTCTCCCCAAGGTCAAGAAGTAAATTCATCATGAAACTAATGGATCTTCAACTTTAGAGTCTCTAACTTGCATTGGACCCTTTGAAGATCTTAGGAGAAGCCTAACACTGATGTATTCGGTTGTATAATCTTTGAATTCTTAAAGCCTAGATATGCCTCTGCCCTGGTCCCATGGTACTGCTTCTTAGTCTGTGACTGTGGGTATTCCAAGAATTTTCTATCCCTTAGACACTAAACGCACTATGTTCTTGAAGAAACCTGACAAGTTCTCACTGACACCAAATCTTCTCCCTTTGGAGTATATCCATTGAGTCCCACAGTGACTCTTGGAAATGCCCTCATTGAGGAAGTCTTTGATAAAACATCTTATTAAATGTTTAAGAGTATACTTCTCCTTGGTAACTTTTCTGCACTGATGTGCTAGCTTGAATAACACTCACCTGATGATTCATCATGGGGAAAATAGTATTTTCCATGAGAACATAGAACTTTCACTATTTTATTAGAATAAAGCAAACAAAAGGAAAATAATAGAAGTTTAATAAAACATCTTTCCGGAACGAGGAGAAGAGATGACATTACCCCAGATGACAGCTTTATGTATCTTCCTACATTTTTATAACAGACATGGCAGGTGGGAAAGGCAAAACAAGAGGACTGGCCGAAACAAATACTCATTCTAAGAGTTTAGCCAATGAAAAAATGTAAGCTCGTTAAAAAGAGTATGTATATTATTGTGTAGTCCTTAGGTTCACTAAAGAAACATATTCCAAATTTAGAATACGTGGCTCAGGCTGTTTTCTGATTCCAGGCAATGAGACATCTGACAAAATGACGTCAGGTTTATTCCACACTGTGAACTTATGTCCTGGTTTAATCAGCTTGACATGAGTTTTGCAAGAAATAAAAGGAGTATGTCAATGAGCTTGAGATGAGAGTGCTAGAGTCAAAACACAAGCCATTTTATAGTTTACGTGAAACTGGTGAAAATTTAAAGAGAACCTGGGTATAGTTTAATGCTTCCATTTTCAAAGTAATCATTCCTTGTATCACATTTTTTAGTATTGTGTCTGAAATAATGTATTTTGCACAGAATTTAAAAGGCAAAAAGAAGCTTCTGATCTTTTTTTGGTCATAAAAATTAAAATATCAATCCCGTTTTACATAATCTTGCCTTATCATTGTCAAATGATGAAGATTCTAACTATCCAATGAAGAATCATGGGATGTGGCATTCATTAATTTAAATCCATTATACAAGTATTTATATATAAATACTCTCTCCATTTCTCCATTTTTCAGCATCCTTCTTGCACAAAATTATTATATTGATAAAGTAGGTTTGGACTAAATGCTTTCAATGTGGACTGTTATGGATTAAATGAGTTATCATTTATGACCATACTTTAGAACTTCATTCCATTAAGTTTAGCTATAATTAATATTTACATAGTCTCTTGACTATTGGAATTCATTATTAATTTTATATTTCTTAATTTTGACTTTTAAAAATATTTTACAATAAAGAAAATTTTACAATAATATAAACTGCATATCTTTGTGGGACTACAGTGTATAGTTGGAGAGAACAATCTCATATTCAAGGTGCTTATCATTTATGTCGAGGAAGAAACTTAACACATTTATTTATAGATGAGCAATTTAAAACTGCTATATATTTATTAAATGACCTGTTATCTCCAGATTGAATCCATTCTACTTAGTTTTTAAATTGTTAAAACTTCATTTTAATCCAGAAGCTATTTCCAATCCCTTTAGAAATAGATAGTATGAACCTCTTAAACAATTAATGGTATAATAAAGTAAAAATGTTATGATGCTAGTAATTAAACTACAGACTTAAATGTATTTTTGGAAATTTGGGTTTTTTTTTTTCATTCTGTTCAAATTTCAGTGGGACTGAATTGCATATTCCTTTTTATCACAAAACAATATATTCACCATACTTTGAAGTCAGGTGATTCAAAAGCCTTTAAGAATGGTTGCAGTGGCTTTGAATTTGGGAAAATCACAGACACTGATTAGTTGACTGGTTAGTTAGACCGACTTGGGTTTTCACGCCATTTCCCACCAGGCTGGTAGTGAAGTAGGAATTAAATGAATGGGGACCTAATGTCTCTCTCTTAAAAACCTGCCCCAAACATACAATTACCTCTTATCTTGATTCTGGTGGGGTAATGCTTGAGCCTTAAAAGAAAATTCAAGGACAGCAAGAAAAAGAGAATGTGAATTATAGCTGTGTAATAACGTGGTGGGTCCACTGAATTACTAATTTAAATGCTTAAAGGCTTTAAGTGACCGTGTCACACTTTATGATTTTTCTGTTCGTGAATCAGCATTCTTTCTACATGCTTGTTTGTGGGGGAGTCACTTTGCATCATTTGTTTGGGTTTTCATTTACTGGAGTTTAGTTTGGTTACTAAGTTGATATTTTAATTTTCTGGTCTGTTGCATTTTTAGTTTAGTTCATATGGCTGGCCCCTTCTCCTTTTCTTCGTAGAAATGTTCAAATATAAGACCTTAAAACTAAGCCTGCCACCACCCTGCCTCCTAGTTCTTTCCTAATGTTTTTTTTTTCTCTTGTTATGGCCAATATTCTTGAAAAGGTAAACTAAATTAATTTCCTTCAAGGTTTTCTTTCGTTCTCACCTGACTGAGAACACTCTTATCTAAGGTTGTTAACAATTTATTTATTAACAAGTCCACTGACATTATCTTAGTGTCATCCTTCTCAGCTTTCATTTATGCATTTAATAAATATTTGTAGACTCTGTACCATGACCTGTGGATTCCACTAGTCACTAGGGTTGATTAAAATTGACGAACAAGGTAGAAGTGAGTCTCTGCACTTATGGAGGTTAAAGACTAGATTGGGGGTGCAAAATAAATGTGGGAGAGCTATTTTAGGTAAGATGGTCATTTCTGATTTTTGAGGGGGTGACAGTTGAGCTGAAAACTGAAAGATAAGAAGGAAACTACCATGCGATTTGGGGAAACTGTATACTAGAAAAGGAAAATAGAAGGGCCCTGAGGCATGAAAGGGCTAGAAATGTTGGAATAACTGCAAGAAGAAAACTTTTGAGGCATTTCTCTTCCTTGATCTTGTTTAAAACTTGTTAACATTGGTTTAGTGACGCAGCTCTCTGCATGACCCTCTAATCATCTTTTCTTTAATTCTTGTCTTCCACGTGGGCATTTTCTTTCCAGGTGAGAGAAAGAATAAATAGACCATAAATGCTTTGCTGGAAGTTTAATGATTCACAAAGACCTGATTTTTTAAAAATCTGATAATTGAAGGAATAAAATGTGCAATGTCAGGCCAAGGAAAAATTGCATGTAAAAGTTTATACCTGGCTCCCGTAGTCACAAAGCTAACAGCCAGACCTCTGTCACAGTCCTTGTCACAGACTAAGTGTTCCATGCTCACAGTCCAGAGTGGTGGTTGAGAGCCTAAATACTCAAGGTGTGATCTCCAGGACCTCAGGCCTCACCCTAAACCTACTGAATCAAAACACATGTTTTCAAAAGATCCCCAGGTGATTTGAATGTACACCATGGTTTAAGAACCAGAGGGGTTTGGAGTCAGACTGGCTGAATTTTAAACAATCCTGGTCCCATTTCTTATTACCTATGTGGCCTTGCCCAACTTAACCCCTCAGAATTTTAGTTCTTCCCTTCATTATCCTTTCTCTTTTGTTCTCAAAAGAATGTATTTACTATGCTTTGAAGTCAGAGGATTTAAAAGCCTTTGAAAATAGTCGTGATGGCTTCCAAAAGCACAGAGAGGGGACACATTTCGGTAGTAACAATTACCAAGTCTGTTAGAAAGATTAATAAAGATGATGCACATGAAGCTGTTAGCACATAACATACACTGGCACGATACATAATAGTTAAACTTCTCTTGTTTGCTAAACCAATTAAAAATTAACCATCAATTTAACAAATATAGGTAGAGTTGCGTAGGGTCCGCAGAGAATCGATGGCAGTACTTGTTACCTCCACTGTTGGGTCATCTGCTGGGAGATGCACCACATGATGCATACAATTATTTTCTAAATTCATTTTTCCCAGTGATGGCTCCAGCTACCTTTTCAGGGAAATCTTGTCAGGTATCTTCATACTGTTCTATGCACTGAACCTACTGAAGCTAGAAGATTAAGGGAGTCAGATCAAATAGGAATTGAAAGTTGCTTCTAATTGAACTATTTGTTCTGGTTTTGTCCTGCTGAGGAGGGAGAGCAAGACCATAGTGGCTTGAAGTGCTTTATTTGCATTTTCCAAAAGCTTTCTTGAATCCTGAGTACCAGCAGAGCTGCATCTTATCAAAGACAGGCCACCAGACACAGTGAAAGGCTTTAGTGATCTTTGTGTCATGGTGTGTTGTACAACAGAGCCCGAGAGCTCACTGCATTGAAAAACAACACATCCAGTCTGATTCAATTCAAAAATTATTCACTGAGCACCTACAGTTCCAGGAACTCTGTTAGGTCCTGGGAAAAGAAAGATGAATAAACCCAGATATGCCACCGTTAGTAACTAATAGTCCAGCGTGGTGAGGGAGGCAGACTGAGTGTGTAGATAAAAATGCTTAGCTCCTTAACAAAACCTGTTTAGAAATGAAAGTCAGCTATAAAATATCCAACATAGCCTCATCCTTCTTATATTTCACCCTCCACATTAACAAACCTCCCAGAAAGAGGCTTGTAAAAAAGCAATTCTGAAGCAATCATTCACCTGCTTCCTGAACTGGGACTGTTTATTGCTGCCATAATACTGTGTATAAAAACTCCACTTATCTTGGCTTGACTCCTGGGTTTAACCCATGTGTGGTGCTCTCCATCTGCTCCAAAACTCGCATCCATTGCTCAGATAACTGTTCCCTTACCCGGACCTCTTCTGTTTTTGTCGACCTTTTAAGCGTTGCTCACAACTCAGCTCAACTGTCACCTTCTTCAAAAAAATGTATGTTTCTCTTAATTTTCCTTGGAAGGCTTAGGCTCCTAATGCTTTGTGGCTCCACACCATTTTGTACATTTCCACTTTCAGGATACTTTATCCATTAATACAATTATTATCCATTAATACAAATAACTATAATTATTTCTTTCCTAGATTCTCTCTCCCTCTGAAATATATATAACATGCTGGCTCAACTCTGTATCTCTAGCAATCAGTAATGTTGCTGGTGCTTCATGAAAGTTTGTTGGATGGATAAGCAGAGATTAACTGCATAGGTTATTTGCTTGATATAGACTCACATTTATTGTTATGTTCAAACCAAAAGCAGGTTGAATTTACATAAGCAAGGAAATCACATACTGACTTCAGCACAGGAGAAGTTTGAATATTTTATTTGGATACTATCAGTGATTTTTTTTAAACACGTTAATTGATTAGATGTTATTATTTCATGAAGTCTACCTTGTTTCAATAATATATTCCTTTTATGCCCTTCTTTGCCTCTTTTAGACCAGTCTTCAATGTCATACATCATACAAGAAGGGATAGAGAGAACAGTTTCTTGATTTTCCTTCTAGAGCATATTGGATTTCTGACAAACCAATGAACTCCAAGAGTAACAATATTTTTGATATATAAGAATTTCCAGAGAGTACTATTGATCGCAGTCTAACAAACACAGCATCATTTACCTTGGCACCCAAAATACAATCTTCCTTTTTGAAGGTCAATTAGATTTGGGTTTAAAAATCAACCCAAAACACATCTGGTGAATAAAATGGGTTATCTATCTAAACAATAAACATATTGCATTAAAAAAAATTCCAAAATGACTACATAATAATGAAACTGAGTAATTAACTTCATTGAGTAGCTTGTGAACTAGTAATTCTGAACTAGCTGTGAAGACAAATAAATGTCATTGCCTTTTTTAAAAGGTATTAATTTGACTGTGAAGACACTCATATTTATATTTTGTGCCATATTTATCTATCTTTATCTAGTTCATTATTTCATTCAAACAAATACTGAGTGCCTACTATGTATCATCCATGATCTAGTCACTGGGATTACAGCAGTATACAAAACCAAATTCATGTACTCATGGAACTGAGTATATCTGATGTTTGAAGATAAGAATCAAAAATACATAATTTGAAAAATAGTTATAATTGCTAAGACAGAAAGACAAATTGGGGTGAGGGAAAGAGAGTGATAGTGGACCTCTGCGATCAGATGGTGTTGTGAAGTGGAGGAGCAGCTTTGTGAACATTTGGACCAAGAGCCTTCCAGACAGAGGGGAAAGTAAGAACAAGGGCCCTGGGCAGGAAGGAGTAAGCTTGGTGTATATGGACAAGAAGGCATTTGGGACTAGATTGACGTGATTGAAAGGAAGCTATAAGGAAATGAGGTCTGGGAGCCGTCCTCAGGTCAGACAATATGGTGTCTCATTTTGGATTTTTTTCTGAGTGAGGTGACAAGTCACTGGAGGGCTTTTGTGGAGGAGTGGCATTGTGGTTTAACTTCCATCTGAAGCACCACTGTGGTTGCTGTGTGTCTAACAGACTGGGGCACAGTAGTTCAGAACCTGGGGGGAGTCAGCTTGGGAGGGTTCATAACATTTCATGTTAAATTTTGCACATGCCTGTGTGTGAAATGTGAAAGTGCACATTTGTCTTCCTAGAGGGAAAATTTCATTTTATACCAGCTTCTTAGGAAGATCTGTGACCCAAAAAACTGCCGTTGTAAAGAAATGATAGTAAGTTCAGGCAAGCAATGATGGTTCTGAACAGAGAGGGAGCAACAGTGGAGATGCTGAAATGTGGCTGGTTCCAGGACTTAGCGGAACATAATTCATGTATAATCATCCCTAATGTATGTACGCATTTATTTCCTAATGTGGATTTAGTTTAAGTCCTTAATAATATCAAGTGACTTGGAGCAAACTTGGACTTGCATCTTATCTTTGTCACTAGTAAGCTGTGTGGTCTTAGCATCTTTTGACCTAAACTTGCTTATGTACAAACTATATTTCTACAAGGATCATACATAACCTGTAGATAAGTATGCTCTGCAGATAAAAGAGGTTGTTTAGTACAGCACCTAAAGGTAAAAGCACTGGAATCACAATTTCTAGATCTTCATAATACTGCTTCCAATATTTACTAAGTGTGCAACACTTCGAAAGTCATTTAACCAACCTCTCACCTTTGATTCCTCATTTAAAATAGGGATACTAGTTTACCACACAGGGATCAGTGCAAATGCAATAAGATAATTCATGCAGGCTGTTTTTTATAGTGCCTGTCGTATAGTAAGCACTCAATAAAGTCTAACATTTCATTCAATTGATACCTTTTATGACTTCATAATTTGGACAAAGCACATGCAGGAGCTAATGAACAGCAATGCCAAAGGGATCCCTCTAATAAATAGAGCCTATGATCATAAAATTAATATTATTTTCTTTAGGTAAAAATGCTATTGATTTTCGTATGATATTCCTTTTGAATTATTTGTCCAAGATAGATAATTTATGATTTCCATAGTTATAGTCTGCGTGTAACCATCAGTTTAGGATAAGTGGAGATACTTAAAGATATAGAAAAATAAATAGGTTAGAAATATGAATAATTTCATTAGACTTGGAAAGTGCATGGGCCATTTTCACCTATGTCTCTGGTTATTATATACACTAGATCCCCTGAATTGTTAGAGAATGTTTTCAAGTACATTTGAGACCACCCAAATGTTTTTACACAAATTACTTCCATAAATCAATGTTTTCACCAATCTTTCCAATTTTAGCCAAATTAAAAATTACAAATAGAGATGTTTCTGTGATTTTTAGGTCCATGTTCCGATACTTAGTATGCATTATGGTGTTCTCCATACATATGGATTTTTTGACAAACAACTGAAATATCATTCAAGCACAACGATTACAAGAGAGAGTTCAGGACTAGCTCTCCCCACCTCTACCCCCAATTAGTGCCCTGACTTTGTAAAGCTGAAGGCACATGTAGGAAATGTTGATCAAAATTCCATTTGTTAAAACACTTTGAGGATGTGCTCAGTGTCAGTGCAATATTATAGATGCATACGGTATTTGGAAAGACATTCAATTAAGCACTTTGGGGACCTTCTGGAAAAAGCTATATATAGGCCAGTTATGACCAGTTTTGAACATTACTTTATGTTTGCACTTGGTTAAGTATAGCATAGCCACGCATGGTACTCCTCCATGAGACAGCTGAACAGAAGGACCATGTTCCAAAGAGAGCAGCAATCTGTTGCCGTTAGCTTTAAAGAATTCTGCCCCGGTACTTGAGAGGTAGGAGTTGCAGGCCAAGTTCTGATCACTGTTTCCATCCCTTAAGAATACATTTTTTTAAAAGGGTTGATAACTACCATTTATTGCACTCTTCTTATTTTCCAGATACTTTACATACAATGACACATAATATGAAAATCTTGTCAGGTAGTTTGTGTTATTAACATTTTCAGATGAGGAAATTGAAGTACTAGCAGATTGACTATTCAAAAGTTTCACAGGTTAAGAGGCAGAACTAGAATTCGAATGTGGTCCTGCATGATTCCATTGTTCTGCCTAATACTACATCACTCTATGTTTTATAACAAGGAGAGTTAGCAGTGCATGGTTCCGTACAGCTTATGTCAGGAAGTTTAAATGTTGACCTTTAGATTTGAGGCTGAAATTAAATTCATTACTTTATGTGACTGATTTCACATAAACTGTGATCTTTAACTCCATGGTGTGAGGGTGGTACAAACAATTTTACAATAAAGAGTCGTCTTGGTTCCTTCTAGAAATTTACTTGAGAAGAAGGGAAAGGACTAAGAGAAGGAAGGCCATCTTTTTCTAGAAAGATCAGAGGAGCTTTTCTGTGGTCCTACTGCCTGTGAGTAATCTTGTGTGAGGTATGTCCCTTAGGAAAATTGAAGGATTTCAGTTAATTTTTATATTTGAAGGACTGTCCATTTTCAAAAAAGCACAGAGATGAACACTGAGAAAATAGCTCCTTGGCAAAGAAAAACCAAAAGAATACTTTCTGAATGTCAAATGCAAGTAGAACATTCTTTGAGTCACCATAGAAATAATCTGGAATGCTTCTAATATGAATAAAGCTGGAGGTCAATGTAATTAAGTGGTTAATAGTATTATCTATCTGTTTGAATGTATTAATAGAATCCATTGGGGCCAGGCATGGTGGCTCATGCCTGTAATCCTAGCACTCTGGGATGCCAGAGGCGGGTGGATTGTTTAAGCTTAGGAGTTCCAGAGCAGCCTCAACAAGAGCGAGACTCCATCTCTACTAAAAAAAATAGAAAGAAATTAGCTGGACAACTAAAAAATACATATATACATACACACACACACACACACACACACACATATATATAAATAAAATTAGTCGGGCATGGTGGCACATGCCTGTAGTCCCAGCTATTGGGGAGGCTGAGGCAGGAGGATTGCTTGAGTCCAGGAGTTGGAGGTTGCTTTGAGCTAGGCTGTTGTCATGGCACTCTAGCCTGGGCAACAGAGTGAGACTCTGTCTAAAAAAGAAAAAAAAAAATGGAATCCACTGGGCTGAAGGCAGAATAGGAAGAAAAAGCAAAACTGAGTTATGTGAGTTGTATAGGAAGATAGCTACTACTTCATGTGGGTGTCAGGCAATGCTAGCAGAGATTGGAAGAGGTGGTGTAGACATATATAGAAAGAGGGGAGTGATTTAGTAGCTTCGAAATAACAATTGGGAAAGAAAAGAAGATATTTACATGATATTCCACTTCTAGAGTTTGGTAAAATGAGGGAAGTTGAGACTCTGGAAGAAATGAATAGATAGGTCATGCTTTTAGAGGAGTAGCCGGTCACAGGTCTAGAAGACAGACAGCAGAGTGCTGGTTATCTTACATTAAGCATGGAATTAGTAAATATGAATCAAGGAAGAACAACCAAGCTTAAAAACAAATGTACTAAATTAGTTTTATATATCGGGTGGAAGAGTTGATAATATACCATCTGTCTATACCACTTTCTTTAATATTAGCAGTTCTCTCACCACCCTAGATACTCATGAAATGCTCATGAAAAACATGGCATCAAATCATGTGATGATGTTATCTCACTGTTTAATATATCAACCAAGTGTTTAGTACCCTAAACGAAGCACTCCGCTGAACTATTAATACAATTGTGGATGTAACCTGAACTTTGAGAAGTAAGCTAATATATCTACTAGTAACAGTAGGGTTGGTCCATCTGCAAAGGTAATTAGTACACAGGAGACCTGTGATTTTCACAGCAAAAGGAAGTGCCTGAATAAATGTATAAATAAACAATCGGCACGTGAGTATCTTCAGATATGGCAAAGAATTCTTGTTCCTTTGGAATTTTTATATTGGCCGGCTTTATGAGTTGAGGTTTAGCTTGTAAAAGCAATATATAAAACTCTCTGAACTGTTATCCTAGAGTTGTCATTGCTATCATGCTGGGAAAAGAGACCTCTCTTAAATATATAATTAAATATTATTTTTAAATATCAAAGTAATTTATTCACCTTGCTTTAACCACCATTATTTAATCACACTTTTTCCTGATTTTAGCCTTGGCAGCAGAAAGAGTGTGGATTGATAGTAAATTAAACTTTTACATCAAGTTTTATATTATACACACTGTAACAGAGAAAGTTTAACATACAAGGACCAAAATAATTATTAAATTTCCCATTAAATCTATTCACTATTCCATGAAATCAGATTTTATCTTTTAAGTCCAATAATGTTCCCTATGCACATAAGAAAAAAACTTCATCCTTTCTAAATGTCAAGAAAAATCTATCACTTGGTAAACATGAATTTCTATTGGATAATATGCTTATCAATTAAAAAATTTTGATTCTTTATTTGAAAATCTGAATGCCATGCTTTTTATTCTGTAGTGTGAAACCATCAGTCTCTACCATACCATATTATCCTGGAGTTTAAAAAGGCATCACATGTAATAGTTATCAGTAGCATACCTTGTTATCATCCCCCTAAAAATACCCATAAATCTCTCTCATGATGTTCTGTGTTCTGAAATATCCTAGGAAATGTCTCACATGTTCTCATGAGTAAGTCCTTTTAGCCTCTAACATGACAAGGTCATTTACTTTTGGGTTCAAACTCATCAGTGACTCTAGTAAGAGGGTCTATGCGAAAATAGGGGCTCAAATTATGCCTTCTGTATTTCCAAGATTTATGTCTGTGTTATGTTGCTACTCTGCTTGTGGCCACAATACTACACCATACTGTAGAGTCAAGGAAAGGACTGACACATTGGTCATTCAATCCCGGGAACCCTGAACTAAGTAGCCCTAAGCAAGACATGGGTATAGCCACTCTGCCCTATAAGTTTGGGGCTAAAGCTTCCACAAGCCTGCCCTGCTGTGAAGTGATTATAACCCAGGATGCTTGCAGAAGAATTCTCCTTTGGAAGATAAGCTAACAAGCAAAATTTAGCAAACACACAGAGAAAACAAATACCATGAAATCTTACCCTTGAGGAAAAGTAATAATAATTATAGAAATTACAACAGCAGTTATTCATAAGCACAAATTATGTACCAAGCACTGTACTAAATGCCTTACATATAGTTCTCATTATCATCCTGACAACCTGTGAGATAGATACTATTATTATTGCCCTCTTACGGGTGAGGAAAGTGAAAGACAGAAAGGTTAAGTAACTACTCATGAGCAAAGAGGTAGTAAGTGATGGAGCTAGAATAAGAACTAAGGTGTCCAAGTCCAGGGTCTATATTCTTACCCACTTTGCTCTACTGCAATCTTAAAGGCCTTAGGTTTACATGTAATTAATATTTCCAAGTAGATTAAAGAATGAAAAGTATAAAGTAGTAAACATTATTTAAGTGGTTGTAAAATGAGCCTATTAGAAAACATGAAATTAAAAATATGGTCATTGAAATAAAAGTTGAAATGATGAGTCGCCTGGCACATTGGATATAACTGAAACCTGAATTACTGAGCTAAAATTAAGTTAAGGAAACGCTCATGATTTAGTTCAAAAAAATAATAAAAAGATAGAACTTTTTGAAAATATTAAGAAAGATGAATGGAATGAGTCTAACACAAGACTGACAGGAGTTGTAAAAAGAAAGAATAGAGAGAATGGTGGTAAGCCAATATTTAGGCATTTGATAGCTGAGAACTTACTAGAATTAATAAGATATGAGTCTTCAATTTGAATAAAATATCTCAGGATGATGAGAAGACTTTTAAAAAAATTACCAAAAACCCCACACCAAGGCATGTTATAGTAGAATCAAGTATAGAATTGATAGAGGGAAAATTCTAAAGTATAATAGAAATATTATAAAGTTTTTTTTATTATTATATATCTTAATTCAAAGAGCATTGGAAATGAACCACCAAAGTGTTCATTAAAAATATCTTTGAAAGTAGAATTCTATAGCCTTCAAAGTATCATTCAGTAACCCAGATGGAATAAAATATTTTCTGATACATAAACCAGACCGGCTCTGCTAATATTCCAGCATGAAGAAAAGTAAGATGAAAAGGAAGTTGGGAGCGAAAGAAGCAAGAGTGAACAATAACCAGAATTAGTAGTACTTGTTGGTAAACGCAAATGACTATTGATTCTTTTTTCAAATTTTAAAAATTGTTATTTATTTTTATTTTTTGTAGAGACAGAGGTCTTGCTAAGTTGCCCAGGCTGGTCTCGAACTCCTGGCTTCAAGTGATCCTCGTGTCTCACCCTCCCAAAGCACTGGGATTACAGGCATAAGACACCACACCTGGCCAGTATTGATTCTTAAAATACCATAGTAATAATTATAAAGTCTCTGTGTTAAAAAATAAGCTATAATTATTATAGAGTTCTTAACAGATATTGGGGAGGAATGCAGAGGATAGTTAAAATAGATCTTGTTATATTTGTGAAGGGATAAGAAATGCAGATTAACTTTAGACTTTTCTAGAAAAATATAAGTTTATAATGTTATTCAAGCATCATTTGTATAATTTTAAAATGTGTGTGTACATCTATATCTATCTATCTATCTATATGTACCCGGAAGCTTAAAGGGTATCATTTCTATTTTCTCAATATTTCAATATTCCTCATAAAGTAAAAAATAAAAACAAAAGCAGAACAATAAAATAACACACCAGTGACGTGGGTATCATCCTTAGATCAAACTTAGCACCTCAACTACACACTGTATAAAATTCTGAGGTATTCATTGTCATTCCACCCTGAGTTGGTCAGACTCTTGTTCAGGCTAAGTATAGTTTTACACTTCTGAAAAAAAAAAAATTCCTGGTTTACAGACTGTATCAGTGTATTAATATATCAGATGACTTATAATTATATTTTGACCTTTAAATATCTAGGAAATAGCTATTATCTCAAGATCTAGAAATATCTAAGATCCAAGGAAGGTTAAATATTTCTTTCGATTGATTGACTGAATTTTTTTTTTTGGTTTGGATAATTTACTTTTTGTAAGTTTTATTTTTTTCATTGTCTCATTCCTGCTGAGATTTGAAAAGAAATAAAATTACAAGCAGAAGAGGGAACCTGTACTGTGAATATTGTCATCAAGTCATTCTGAACTGTTGGTCAAATAATTGAAGTTGTCTTAATTCTAGGAGGTTGTTTGCAGAATATCATAAGTTTAATTGGAACCTGCCCAAACTTAGTAGATGTATCTTTGACATAAAAGATACATTTTCACCCTGAGTACTGAAAGCTATCAAATCTATTTTTATCTAAGGTTAGTATATAAATGAAATAAAGTCTAATAATAACAAAAATATACAATGATTGTTTAGATCAGGGTAGCTGCCATGCTAATATCTCATTTACGAAGTAGATATTAAAAAACTCTATTATTGACATTTCCACGTGGTATCCTAAAATCAAAAAGACTTCATTTTTCAGATTATTGAGATTTTGACCCATAACATTTAAATAGGCTTAGTTCTGGATTGTCTAATTCAGGATTATGAATAAGCCAAAAAGCATTACTATACAAATATATGACTAAAATAATTTGAAATGGTTGGTTTCAGACAAATTCTATAAGCAGGCTAATGTCCCTTAGTGCAAAGAGCTTTGTTGAGATTAATAAATAACACGTGAAGTCTTAACTGTCCCAAATGAAAATGCTAGTCAATAGTTTAATAATCAGTTAAGCTAGAAACAGAGCAGATGATACAGACACAATAAATTGTTTGGCTATATTCTTTCAGAAAGTTACTAGCTGATTGCCAGGTAATGATACTTCCACAGACAATGGGGTGAACTTTCAATACAAATCCAAATACTGTTCTGGTAAACTTCATGGGCTTTGCAGTAATGTCCTTGGATAAGTTATTATATTTAACCTCTTTGTGCTCTAGTTTCCTCATCTGGTATAAGAGAAAGTATAATATTGCCTCCTTGCACTGGTACAAGTATTAAATGAAATTATAATTGCGCTTAGGTGTTAATATCCTTGAAAGATAATAGCTGTTATTACTGCAATAGCTATTAACTTCCATTTAAAATTATATAGCACTTATTAAGACATTTAGGAAGATATCAGAAAGCTCAAATGAAGAGAAATATCAAAATAGTTAAAGAAATAGATTTGATTATAAATTTACAAATGCTAAGTGGATTCAAAGTTAATTTAAAAAGCATCCCAATAACTCTTTAGAGATTTGCCTTTTCTACATTGGGAACAGTATGAAAAGTATAAGGCAAGTTATTACTTTGCTTTTCATAGGGAACTCAATATAATTTTTGTCTTGTGATGTGAGTGCCCCATGATACTTTTATCTTTAGCATTAATGTTATTTTATTGGAAATATTTTTTCTCGTTTAAACATATAACATTTTAATATGTTGCTTCTATCATAATGTGTCACATTACATATAAAGAATAAACATTTCCCCAAATTAAGTCAATGGGAAAACCGAGTATGCACAGTACAAATTTACTCTGGGGCAGATTTTGCTGTTATGTTTCTCTCTGCTAGGTGAATGGCACCTATGATTACAAAATACTTGAGCATCCTTTAAATCAAGGAGTCTCTCTTTTTGCATAAGAAATTTTAGATAGAAAAGGAGATTACAATTTATGCCTGTGCTACTTACTGTGCTACTATTTTGTGTATCTGTGCAAAGAGTGCTAACATCCTTTTATCTTCTTTCCAACTTTTAGCTTGAATCCATGATCTTATCTTAATGGATGGGTATCAAAGTCCTAGCAGACATACAGTAATTCAGAGTCTAGGCTTGTTTCATTTCAATGCCTGTTTTTGATTTTCCTAGTTGAGTTAGGAAAAGAGAAGGCAATCGGGGAATAGAATCAGGACACAGATCAGTGAGCATTTGAGAGTCTCTTCCCAAATTTGTCCTTGTTGCTGCTGAAGATAAGGGGAGAAAGATTTCTCCAGTACTATTTCAGACCCTGAAGTATTCCAGAGACGGCACTATTTAGCACCACACCTGTTTAACTATACATTGTTGTACAATTTCTTTAGAACATAGCATACAGGATCATTATTTTGCTATTATTTCATTTTGTCTTCTCAAAGACATTGAAAACAAAACATCCATGTTGGAAGAAGCAAATGACTTAAGAGTATGGCCCATCATTCTTACATTCATGAAGTAGTAATATTTTAAATTTCTTGCCAATAAAAACGGAGATAAAAACAGAACAAATGAAAGTGGAACCTGGAACAAAGCAACTCATTATACTGTATTTTCTCTGCATTCAACCATACGTGCTCCATTCAATGATAGTTCTTAATTTTCTTAAGCTTCTTAGCAGAAACTAAATCTCTTGGCATCTCATTTGGCTTATGTATTTCTAGATAAAAGAGAGAAAGAAGGCTGATCTTCAAAGACTCTTCGTCTTTTTCTTAAAATGGCATTCCTCATTGCCCTTTTTAGAAGGGGTGAATAAAAATGATTCTTTATATTTTCGGCACATACAGTTTCTTTAGTACAGAATTATCCTGTGACACAAAAAGACCAAAGTACATAATACTTGAAAACAATGAGCAATAACAGAATTTCCTGCACCAAGATAATGGCTCCATTCTTCTTTAGCTCTACTAATCCAATGACAAAAAACTCAGCATAGAAAAGCAAGAAACTCCTCTTCATTGTCCAGGTTGAACAAACCTGGAGAGATTCTAAGGGATAGGAGCAGATATCATCAAAGGTAATCCTAGTGATTCTATAAGGACCATGAAAGAGCCTTCCATTTCATCTTAAAAGTAGCAGAACCTCCCCAGGAAGTGGAGCAATGCATTAAAGAGATAGGCTCTTAACCCACAGAGCAGTTCTAAGGACAGGAATAGCTACCATTTATTAAATGCTTATTAGATGACAGACACTTTGCTACTCATTTTAAATGTATTTTCCTATTTAATTATCTCAACAAATAGTACCTTTTCAGAAAAGTACTGCTATGATCCTATTGAAGAAATTGCGCCATAGACAGGTTGATGTATCCAAGGTCTTTGGCTGACATATTGGAGAGTTAGATAATTATATCCAAAGACTGTCTCTCTCCAACATCCATGCTTTTAATATTTATGGCTCTTTCCCTTAGTTCTATAGCAACATGGAGTCATATGCACCTTATAATCCCTTTATTCAGCATCACACTCAGGGACAGAATCCCTTTTGCAGCATTTGAGACGTGTATTTGTACTTATCTAAGTAAGCTCTCTTTAAACATTTCTAGTGATGGAGAGGCTGGAGTGAGAGAAGAACAAAATGAACATAATCACCGTTCTCATTTCACACATAATAGTTCTTATATGAGCTTGAGAGATGGGTATCATTGCAGCCATACTATCAATGAGGAAACAGAGGCTCAGAGAGGTTGGATAGCTGGTTCAGAGGATGCCACCTGTAAAGAGTGGGGCTGGTTCATCTGATTTCAAAGTATAAGGTCTTTCCTTTCCACCAGCTTACCTGCCTCTGGAGAGACACTAGTAACAAGTCATTAATTCCAGTTTTAAATAGTAAATGTAGCAAAATGTCCCTACAGTGAACATTTTTCACATTAGGCTCACTAAGTTTCAACATGTTCCTTGAAAGTTCCACATGTTGGGCATCCATCTTCTGCTGGAAGCAACACCAAGTCTAAGCTTTCTTCAAAGTGATAGACTTTCAAATATTTCAGGTGAGTTTACACGTTTCTCTACTACCTAGGTTCTTTTTCGGACCCTTCTTCTCTAGTTCCCTCTATGTTTCCTCCCAGTTTTCTTCGAATATTATTTAAATCCATAGTTTTTTTTGTTCTTACATTTTTAAGCACAAGAAACTATATTGGCATCTCACCTGTGGCTTTAAAGATAAAAAAAAATTCTAAGAATAGTAATCCCGGGCACTTCGTTTTCTCTACTGCATAGGGACAGAGTTCCAAGTCCTTTGCCACTCAATTGTGTTCCTTTCAATGCCCTCTGGATTGCCAATATTGTTCTCAGAATGTGTTATCTGGGACTGAGAAAACAGTCTAGGTGAGAACTGACCTCGTGCTGAACCTGCATTTCTATTATTATAAAATACTCACTGGATATTTAGGCCATGAAGTTGAATTGCTCACAGTTTCAAATTCTTTCAACTTGTTGATACCTCAATTTCTTCATTTTAGAAGGTAGAAAATGGGACTACTTATGTTAAGAAGTCATATTGATGATTTAATGTTACTACCACATGGACCTATCTATTCGAGTTTGTACCTGTAGATTTTGCCTTCTCTGCTTTTATGATGAATGAATTGTCCATGTTCCTAGCTGAGGGTTACACTTCTACTTTTGCAGCAGATCCCATACTTTCTTGCCTACTTAAGGGAATTGCCCAAAAGAAAACCCTAACCAACATCATTTAATCATAAAATTTTCCATATAAATAGATGAATAAAGATCATTAAAAATAAAATTAAAAACTTTGGGAGACAAAAATACCTGCCCTTTTACTGGAGAACATTTTAAAGAGCTTTCTCTGTACTACATTGATGAAAGTCTAAAATGCAAGTCAAGGAAATCGCGAGCAGACTAGCAACACTGCACACGTTAGCGGGAATTGCAAAGAAAGTCTCCAGGCATTCTTTCTAATGAACCAAGTTACCTATTCTTTATGCATGGCTTTGTTTTTTGTCTCTTTCATTTGAAGGAACAGGTTTCTTTCTCTTAACAAGATGCATTTGTCAATATCAGCCAGTCCTCCTCTGCAAACACTACATTAGTCTGCATACTTATTCTCCACAATTAACTCTACAATACTTTTTGCCCGGAGTATCTCACAGTAAATCCTATGGGAGCTTCCCAAGACTCCTGAATGTAATCATAACTGCCACTATGCAGGGAAAGTGTAGAGGAGAGAGAAACATTTTTTTGGGGTGTACAATCAATATAGAGAGCTTATACTAAACATTTAGGATCCTCAACATGTTTAAAAGTCAACAGTTGGGTGTGTGTGTGTATTTGCATTTTAAATCTGTATTATCAAGCTAATTGGCTATACTTTTTACTTTGCTTCGTCATGAAGACTAAAGTAAGATGAGATGATCCTCCAAGGAATAGTGGGAAACTCTTTGTTCTATATTCAATAAGCATAGCCATTGAGTTGATTCTCTCACACAACTCATGGTCAGGCAATGTCAAGAATATAAAAAATTTGATTCAGAGTAGAGGTAGGTAAACACATACAGTGGAAGAGCTCTCAAAATCTACACCAGGCCACAGGCTTCTGGTTAATATTAGACTCATTTCTAAAACCCGAAGCTGAGAAACTTCTCTTTGGAATTTAGAAATATTAGTATGAGTTAGAGAATCCAACAAAGTTTTGTGCATTTAAAAAATCTCTCCATCAAATTCACATTAACTGACTTCACTGATCAACACTTGAGTGCACATATAGTAGTAACATTCATCGGGTGTTGGGAAGGTGGGAGGGGAGAGGAGGGGATGGGTATATTCACACCTAATGTGTGTGTTGTGCACCGTCTAGGGGATGGACACGCTGGAAGCTCTGACTCGGGTGGGAACAGGCAATATATGTAACCTAAACATTTGTACCCTCGTAATATGCTAAAATTAAAAAAAAAAAATCTCACAACTTGGCAGAGCTATTCCCATTCATGCTGTGTACCTTCCCCAGTTATTTTCATTTCTATAATGGTGAGCAATGAAATCATCATCACAGACAACTGTCTTTCTAGAAATGATCTGCAAGGACAGTCAGATATTTTATGCAGGGGCTAAGAGTGTAGACTTTGAAGTAAGAAGACTTGGGTTAAACCCTGCTTTTAACATTTATGGTGGCTTTGAAAAATCACTTCATAAGGTACAGAGCAGTTGGCATAATATGCTACTTTCTGTAAAAAGGAAGGTATGAATATACATGCAGATATGTTAAAATGGAAGGAAAAACCCAAAACTAATGTAAATGTTTATCAATAGGGCAAAAAGGGAATGAGAGGGATCAGGACATAGTTTGACTTTAGAACCATGCATTAATATAATTAATACTAATGCAATAATATTTGTACTATAATATGTGCTAATATTTTGCATAATTATGGAACAAATTTAAATCAAATTCTAAAAATCCAAACTGAAAGCAAAATAAAGCAAATTTGTAGCTTAACCATATAGTAAATATTTTTTTCCTACACTGAAACTTAAAATGTAATTTAAAACATAGTAATTCATCCTTATGCCACTGATGGGACATATCCCAAGGACTGTATGCTCATATATGTTATTTGACAGGATAAAGTAAATAAATAATTATGTTAACATAATTAGGAGTCAATATTTTCAACGGAAGAGGAAAATAACAAAATATAAAATCAAAGAAGTGAGTAAAAACCTTATAAACCTAAATGTGAATCAGAAATATCAGTATGAACTTAACAATATCTTTTCTCCATTTCTGCAACAGGAAGTGTACAATTTAATGTATCAGAAAAAGGAAGCTATAAGATTGCTAAGGTAATGTCAAAAGAATTCAGGAGCCAACTCAAAAGGATTACCACTGGCCAAAGGTAAGACAAAGTGAGAATCAAAAATAACAATATCTGTACGGGATTGAAATAGACACACCTGTTACAACTTGTGACTTCATAAAGACAAATAAATATGCAAACAAACAACAAAATGCCAAATCTCAGTGATCATATTTGAGGGATTCTAGGGAAACAACTTGTTATTTTGAAAACTGCTAAAGGGAAGTAATCAAGCATTTATCCTGCTTTCACAGCACAAGCTGGGATAACTGAATAGTTGACGAGTTAAAGTTTTTCTTTAAAGAATAATATAGTTAATAAATAAAAAAGAAATGGATTTCTGGTTCTAAAATGGTGACGTAGAAGCAAGCTGGCTTCACTGCTCCCCACAGAAAAACAAAAACAAATATAGAGCGCTGAGATTATTGCCAAAAATATCCCAGAATTAAAATATGAAAATGAGACAGTTCTTAGGGCCACAGAGAAGTAAAAAAACTCTGAACAGATGGTAAGAGAATTGGACTTCCACATCTGCAGTGCCCCTCCCCCTATTCTGCCTTGCACCAAGCATGCAGAAAATCTTCCCCCAACTCACTATTTCTACAATGAAAAAGTGAGATCAAGATGGACAAGCAGCTTTTCCCCACCCTCTTGGGTTTCCTTGCAGGAGACCTGACCCTGCCTTAACCCATGGGAAGCACTGTGAGAGAGTGAAGGGAGAAATATCCTTTAGGACAGCCAGAGATGAGGGGGTGGGGAGTTGGTGGGGCTACTATCCACTGCTCTGGAAACTGCCGTGCAGCTCGGCCAAAGGAGAGGCCAAATCACTGTGGCTGTTCAGCAGCACTATGCTGTAGGACATTTGTTCCCCAGGTTCCTTGGGCATGAATCCCTAGCAAGCCTTCCTTCAGTGCTGGGACATCCGCTTTGGAACCTCCTCAGTTCAGGAAGAGGAGTGCTGTGATAGTTTGTAGATTTGAAAATACACAGTCAGAGGAGAAAAAAGAAAACACGAATGAAGACATAGAAAATTACCTCAAAAGATCAAACTTAAAAATTATTGGTGTTCAAGAGGGAGTTGAGCAAGAGCAAGGAGTAGCAAGCTTATTCAAAGAAATAATAGCACAAAACTTTCCAAAAGTTTGAAAAAAATATAGATATCCAGATACAGGAAGGTCAGAGAACACCAAACAGATTTGAAATAAATAAGATTACCACAATACATATAATAATCAGACTCTCAACGCAAGTGGACAAAGAGAGAATCCTTAAAGGTACATGAGAAAGGAGGCAAGCAAATTATAAAGGAGCTCTGATTCATCTGCCTACTGCCTTCTCAACAGAAACCACATAGGACAGGAGGGAATGGAATTATATTTTCAAAGTGCTGAATGAAAAAAAAAGTCACCAAAGAATACTGTATCCAGCAAAGTTATTTTTCAGATTTGAAGGAGAGATAAAATCTTTCTCAGATAAACAAAAGCTGAGAGAATTCACCACCACTAGACTCATCTTACAAGAAATGTTAAAGGGAGTTTTTCAATCTGAAAGGAAAAAACAGAAACATGTAAAAAAAGAAGAGAAGAAGGAGGAAGAGGAGGAGGAGGAGGAGGAGGAGGAGGAAGAAAAGCTGCTAAACCTACTGATAAAATTAAGTACCCAGACACACCCACAATACTCTAATAATGTAACTGCAGTGTGCAAGACACTCATAACTCTACTATGAAGCCCCCAAATCCAAATCTATCAAAAACAAAAATAGCTATAGCAACCTGTTGAGGAGATAGGTAATATAAAAATACGTGAACTGGCACAATTAAAAGTAAAAATGTAGAGAGGATGGAGTTAAAGTGTAAAAGTTAAAAAAATTTTTTCCATTCTTTTTTTGTGATCTAAGATAGTTGTCATCTCTTTGAAATAACTTATTATATCTATAAGTTGTTTTTTGCAAGCCTCATGGTGACCACAATGCAAAAAACTATAACAGATTCATTAAAAATAAAAAGAACAAATTAAAACATACTACCCCACTTAACCACAAAGGAAGGATATATGAAAGGAAGAAAGAGAGGAGTTGCAAAACAACAACCAAAAAACAAACAAACAAAAACCCAGAAAACAAGCAACAAATGGCAGTAGTAAGTCTTTACGTATCAACAATAACATTGATTGTAAATGGACCTAATTATACAATTAA
The DNA here is from genome assembly GCA_963574885.1 of Lepilemur ruficaudatus. Classification (NCBI taxonomy): domain Eukaryota; kingdom Metazoa; phylum Chordata; class Mammalia; order Primates; family Lepilemuridae; genus Lepilemur; species Lepilemur ruficaudatus. The sequence goes on from CAUYRT010066336.1 coordinate 47,919, forward strand.
AAGGCATAGAGTGCTGAACAAATAAAGAAACAAGACCCAACTATATGCCTCCTACAAGAAACCCCCTTCACCAAGAAGGACACACAGAGACTGAAAGCAAAGGAATGGAAAAAGATATTCCATGAAACTGGAAACCAAAAAAGAACAAGAATCACTATAATCATATCAGTTAAAATAGACTACAAATAAAAGACTACAAAAGGAGACAAAGAAGATCACTATTTAATGATTAAGGAGCCAATTTAGCAAAAGGATATAACAATTATAAATATCCATGCACCCAACACCGGAGCTCCCAAGTCTGTAAAGCCATCCTTAAAAGATCTGAAGGAAGAGACAGATGACATCATAATAATAGTAGGGGACTTTAACACTCCAGTCTCAGTAATGGACAGATCTAGATAGGAAATCAGCAAAGAAACATTGGAATTAAACTATACACTAGACCTAACAGGCCTACCTGATATTTATAGAACATTTCACCCACCTGCTGTGGAATACCCATTCCTTTCATAACATTGCAGAATAGGAGGGAGGGAGAGGGAGAGAGGGAGAGAAGGAGAGAGGGAGGGAGGGAGGGAGAGAGAGGGAGAGGGAGAGGGAGAGGGAGAGGGAGAGAGGGAGAGAGAGAGAGAGAGAGAGAGAGAGAGAGAGAGAGAGAGAGAGAGAGAGAGAGAGAGAGAATGAACGAGAACGAACACACACACATAAGAGGGGCAAACCTGCTCCCACAATAATGGCATTTGTCAATTCATGAGGGTGGAGCTGTTAGGACCTAATCACTTCTTAAATGCCTCGTTTCCTTAAACTATCACAATGGCAATTAAATTTTAACGAGTTTTGGAAGGGACAAACATTCAAACCATAGCACTCCTTGTTCCACTACCCATTCTCACATAGCCCCTCAAAACCACCTGACCCTGGTGGGAGTCCTCTGGTAGGAGATGAAGAAGGAAGGAGCATTGTGGACCTTTGAAAGGAAAGCAATGGCAGAGGTTAAGAGGGGAAGGCAAAAGGGAAAAAGGCAGTTTTCAGGAAGTTAAATACTCCACTAAATGTCTTCCCAGAATTAAATTGCCTTATGCCTGCCATTTTCAGGGAAAGATAAACACATCATTTCAGCAACCACATGGCTAGGGCTTGGAGAAAATGAGTGTGTGCAACCAGCTGGATCATGTTTGCACAAGAGGCAAAATACATCTGGTCATTAATAGTAATAATTGCTCTTTGGTTAAAAGCCATCATTTAGATATAGGAAATGTGGCAGCTGACAACTATTGTGAGTCAGGTGACTGCATCCTATAAATTTTAATTTCATTTTTAAAAGCAATTATTGGGCATCTTTTTGATTTGAAAGCAGGGGTACAAAGGCTAAGGAAATATAATTCACACTGTCAACCAATATACAATCTTATTTACATCATGGGACAATAACTACAGGAAGATAAAACACGAGGAGAGTCGCAAATCTCATGGGTCTTTATGAGACTAAGTGCAGTGAGGTATCAAATGAGAGAGAGTTTTCATCTGGTCAGGAAGACTGTGAAAGTCTTCACAGAGAAAGTGGATATGAGAGAGGCTTTTAAGAAAAAGGAGTAAGATGGGAGAAAGTGGTAGGTTAGGGGAAAGAGTGTTTGAGGCAGAGAAGGGAAGGCATTTCAGTAGGGCTATAGGGTAGCCCCCAAAATTCAGGTTGCCCTGTTAAATTTGAATTTCAAAGAAACAAAAATACTTTTTCATATAAGTAGAGTTGACCCTTGAACAATGCAGAGATTAGGGACTTCAAACCCCATGTAGTTCCAAATCTATGTATAAATTTTGACTCCCTCAAAACTTAACTACTAATAGCCTACTGTTGACCAGAAGCCTTACTGATTACCAAACCATTGAAGCCAAACCACTGATTAACACATATTCTGTACATTACATATATTATATACTGTATTCATACAGTAAAGTAAGTTATAGAAAAGAAAAGGTTATTATGATAAGAAAGAGAAAATATATGCATTGTTCATTAAATGGAAGTGAATCACTGTAGAGGTTTCATCCTGATCGTTTGCAAATTGAATAGGCTTAGCAGGAGGAGAAAGAGGAGGGTCTTGCTATCTCAGGTGGCAGAGGCAGAAAAAGTGGAGGAGGAAGACGGGGAGATATGAGACGCAGGTACCTGTATTGAAAAAACTCCACGTATAAGTGGACCCATGCAATTCAAACCTATGTTGTTCAAGAGTCAACTGTATATCTCATGCAATGTGTGAAACATGCCTGTGGTCAAAATGCCTTAGATACATTTAGAGAAATAAGTAGAGAGTCTTAGATTCCAGAAAGAGGAATAAAAACTTAATTTGGGGGTGGGGGTGCTGTGGAGACGTTACTTTTCTTCTTCCATTTTAGTGTGGGAGTGAGATGATATGGTCTGTCATGCTCTGCAGGAGGAATAAAATGGCAGCGACAAGAAGGAGGAAAATTATGATAGGAAATGGGCCAGGAAGTTACAGATAGTGAGGATGTTAATTTAGGTGGCAGAGTGGCTTGGAAGTGGAGAAGACGTTTGAGACAGAGTGGGATAGAGGCCACAGACTAGCTGTCAGGGATTAAGTAGATGTGGATCCCCAAATGCCTCCAAGTTTATGCCCTATTAACTGCGATGATGATGATTTCATTAGCACCTGGCAAAGGAGGAGGGGCCGGCGTGGGGAAAAACAAATGATACGAAATAGGGGTCCTTTTAGGAGGAGCTGGTGGGGAATTCAGATACAGATGTTCAGTATGCAGTTAGAAATCTTCTTGTGAAACTCACTGGTTTGGTATTTTAGATACTTTCAGCTGTTAAATCAATGAGCTGGTCAAAGCCGGGGGAATCTCTGTAGTTCACAGTTAGAGGAAAGTATGAGGCAGTGATGGAATAACAAAAAGACAGAAGAACAAGAACAATGCAAAAGTAGTGCTGGGTCTTGGGAACCCTGAAGTTAGGGTTAACTGTTACTCTTAAATCATTCGAAGAAGTCAAGAGTGTAGACTGAGAACCGATGGTGGCTTTGGTAATTTTTAACAGAGCTGTTTCAGGAAAGCGGCATGGATGACGGTCATGGTGTTGCAGACTACGGAGTAAATGGGTGGTGAGGAGTAGAGGAAACCAAAGCTACGAGAAAACCAGGACCTGAAGAGAAAACCAAAGGGAAGACGTCCACAGAGGAGGGATGCTGAAGATTTAAGTAAAAGAGGGGAGCAAAGTCTGAAAAGAGGGTGCAGCAATAAGATGAAATACATACATGGCGAGACTGGCCTTAGAAAGAAGAGCAACATCTTCCTCGGAGTGAAATGGCAGGAAGGGAGGAAAGACAGAAGAATTGTAAGGATTTGATGTGTGACATTGAGGGGGCTGATGTTGACAGTCTCCACTTTGGGGTAAGAAAGACAATTGACATAATGTGCTTTGAGAGGACAAGGGTGGAGAACTCCTCAGATGTGGAGTCCTGACACAACTTACCGCATACCACAGACATCCTTTATTTAGACCCTGGCTAAATGAAAGAGGAAGTCATAGTGGTTGCTGGGTTACTCCTCAGTGTAATGCATTTTGTCAAAGGAGGGAGGACACAAGAGCAAGAGGCATAAGGAATGATATCTCTCGTATGTGCTCAATTATCTGTTGCATAGTAGCCTGGTTCCTACAGAAGTACCGGTCCCCATCAGAGACCATTCTTCTATTTTAGAGCATTTACAGGACAGAGTGCCATCCCCCTGCTATAAAGTATGATTTGACATAGTTCACAAAAATAGAAAATAACTCCCTCTATTCTTATGGCTTCATATAAATTAAGTTACAGCATCGCACATTGAGTTTGAATATCGCAAAATTTTGTTTTAGCTTAATGATGCACTCTCACGATTATGGAATTCCTGGCAAAGGGGCTTTTTGATGCATTCATAAAATCACACTGATCCTTTCATTGCTAGAACGTATGCAGGAATGCATGGTCTCATTCACAGTGACTATTAGCTGGACTTATGGAAAGAAATAAAACAAGGAGTTTCATTTTTTTAATTACTCATTTCTAAAATAAGCACAGCTATAAATATGCCAATACATATGTTATATGATGAGGATTTTCTAGATATGTGTGGCTAGGAAGTGATAAATGGCAGTTATTCTCAAAAAGGCTCTTACAAAGAAAAAAAAGTACAGACTGTCATTTCTAAGACTAGGAAATGTTACACCAGAAGAATTAAAATGGACACACCTTAATACGTAGGATCATGGAAACAATGGGATTTAGGTTTATAAGGGAACTTAAGAATAATTTTGATCAATCTCTTTCCTTTAAGGATGGGAGACAGAAGCCCAGCAAGACAGCAAGACTTACTGAAGGGCACACACTAGCTAGGCCACAAAGCTCTTGCCTCATGGTCCCAGATGCCTTCCACTCTGCCACAGTGACAAATGTCCACTGAGCTTCTGGAAAATTATTCTCAGGGCCAAAATAGTGAGTGTATGACACATCCTAGGGACTCAATGGGTGTATTTTTAATTGGACAGCTTTACCTCTGCTCTAATCATTGATACCCCTGGGACTTAGAAAATCGCCCCCAGCATACAGATTGTCCAGTACCTAATAAGGCTGTATAAGGCACAATTACTGTAGAAAAGTATAATTCAGGACTTACTCTGTATTGTCATATTGATTATTTCATAAGATCTTCCCAATGATGATGATGAAACTAAAGCTCACAAATTTACATAATTCGTTCAAGGTCAAGCAATCAGAAAATTGTGGAGTTCAAGCTCAACTGGTCCTCTGATTCCAGATGTCATACTTTCTCTGCTCTACCTTATGATCTCTCCAGGATAATTCTTAATATAACCTCTAGGGGAAACAAAACCAAACCTGTGAGGGAAGAGACAGTAGAGAAGATGAGGAAGGAGGAAGGGAAGATATCTGTCTGGTGTGAGGCTCTTATGTAGAAGACTGGAGATCAGAGAGCCCAGATGACGGATGAATGGTTTGTGTTTCTCTTTGGAAGGTCAATGCCTGATTGCAGGCTACAAGCTGCAAAGACCTGAGTTAGCTCCAAAGAGAAGAAAGCAACGTTGTACAGCTTGGAAGATGTTGACCTTTAAGGGCATTTGAAACGTAATGGAGAGAAAAAGCACAAGCATGGGAATCAGGATCCATGTATTTTAGTCCCAATTTTGCCATTACCTTTTTATGCCCTTAGATAAGGCACTTCCCCCTTGTGTGATTTAGTTTACACATCTATAAAATGAGGTATGTTTAATTTCACGGTTCTCAAATATTTTTCTTGCATTACATCATTCCCATTGGCAGAGACTACCAATAATTTGGGAAATGATTGAAGTGGGACACTGTAAACTGACAAGGCAAACCACATTCTTAGTTGTAAAAAATGACCTTTTATACATTCTTGACTAATCCATATATTCACACATGCAGTAGTTGATTACCCTACTAAGTTGAGTCAGGGGATATTCTCGTGGAATACTTTAGAAGGGTAATTCATCCCTTTATACATAGTGCATATCTGACAGAGGTTACACAGGTAACAGAAAAATTATGATTTCCAGTGCATGAACCATCACTGATGATCAACCACTGATCTTGGATTAGTAGATTTTGCCAATAATAATTATTAATAGACTCAAGGGAACTGTTAGTTTATTTTACCATTTTTCTGAGAGACAGTTGGTTCAGAAATTAACTGGAGTTACAAGCTCTTGGGGTACTGAAAGAATGGAAAAATTCCAAAGATCATTTTGCCAAGATCAACTGATGCTATTTTGCTGTGCAAATGAAGACCAAAGCTACACTGAAATAACCAACCACTAAGATAAGATTAGAAGTTTTATCACAGATCTATTTTTTCACTTGTATACTGGTTTGCAGTATTGGTGAATTACAGATATTCATTGTAATATTTTGACCTGCAACCACAGTTTGAACTTGCTGTTCACAGTACACAGAAGGATATCAGGAGGCTTATGAACGCTCTAAAATGGTGGGGAAATTGGGGTCACGTATGAGTTTGTGGATATATAGCTTTCATTTGCTTCTCAAAAGGTAACACCAAAGGTTAAAGCACCACCTTCCTACATATCCTACAATAACAGATCATAGTTGAGATATTTCTTTCATAAAACTGAAAGCTAATTTTGAAACATTGCCTAAAATTTCTAATAAGCCCTTAACTACATAAGGGTTAATAATAGACCTCCACAAGTGTAAAATACCTCCTTTATATATACATCTATATATTCTCCTACTTGCTTCTCTCCCCTCTACCCACTTCCAAAAGTAGAAAATAAAACAACAAAAACAGCCGTAAAGCATGCAACATAAAGCCATTTACCTGAGTCCATAAAGAACTGTTCCATCAGGATGCAGTCGGATCATTCGGTTCTTCACTGTGACCCCATGCACAAATGATTTCTTGTCATTCAGAAAGTAGGTGTCTGGTACCCAGAGTTGGTCAGCTACCCTATTGTCTAGGGTGAGGTTTAGTGGGATTCCAGAATAAGAAAGCCTTTTGTCTTTCCAAGACTGCTGGAAATACATGGTGAGTGTATAATCCTGTGAAATAAAGGAAGCCAAAAAAGAATTTTACTATTATTATCATCTAAGGCTTATTGTTAAGAAACTGATAGCATGTGTCATTGTGGATGCCCAGAGACCCACTGTCCTGATGTTCCCTACAAGATTACATTTGAATGTATTGAAATTTCCACCTCCAACAATAGGCCAACCAATAAGTTCAGAGCAATACTTGCATGTATACATATACATTCCCATCAATATAGAGCAAATACATGTAATTGAATTTTAAGGATTGAAGTTAAAAAAAATGATATCATAGGGAGGGCAATAAAGGGAAATTATACAAGGAGATCCATGTTCACAGAAATTCACCTCTGGATATTATATTTACAGTTCTAGTTTGGAGAGGAACGCTTCATAAATAATAATTAAAACTGGATGCACTTAAAAAGAGCAGGGGTTTTTCAAATTTCAATGCTTTCTGAGTAAATATTGCTCTGTTTGACAAAGGTTATCAATTGCCACTCTCTGTATAGTTCTAATGAATTACAATTTATCTATGGGTCCTGAAAAGTAATTATAAAACACATGTAGATGGAGATGTTTATTTGGCCTGCAGACTGACATTATTGATGGAACTGCTCAACAATTTCTGTCTTATCTCATTCCTGCTGTTTCAGGAATTGGTTTGAGTTGAGAGTTGGAAAAATCAGAGGGTTTGTTTATTCACCTTCTGCAAAAGGCTATATTGAGGACTCTTTTCCCTTTTGGTCTACACACGTTTCCTCTGGCAGTTAGACAGATTTGGGCTCCATATAAATGGATCAAGCTACAAGGGAGGGATGTGATGATTATCTTAGCACTTTAGTTGTTGTCTGTTTTTAAAGAACTCTATTAATACCAAGTAAAATTGTCCATTAAAAGAAAATAAAGTGGAAGCAGTAAAATCACAAAGTCTTTAAGATGTGAATCTCAACATAATAAAAACAGAAGGTTCACTTTTTCTTTTAAAACACATTGTGTATCAGTAGCGATTTTGTGAATACCTTAGCGACTATTAAGAAAACACTGTAACTCCTGCCCAAGGCCCAGGTGCTGCCACTGTTATGTACACCACTAGTTGAGAAACGGTGACTCAGATCATGCCTTACATCTGGGCAAACTGCATTTCATCTAGACTTCCAGATGGATATATAAGTGCGTAACTAATGGGTGTGGAGCTGTCTGGGGTGTGGGCACACTTGTAGCTCTGGCCTGGGTGATGCAAAAGCAATATACATAACCAAAATGTTTATATCCCCATAATATTCTGAAATTTCAAAAAAGAAAATAAATTTAAAATAAATAAATAAATAGATAAATAAATGCATTTCTGAAAAATCCTAAAAGGAAAGCACTTCCCATTATGGATAATGGCTTTAAATATCATTTAATCATTATATTCAAGAATGTTTATACTGTTTACTCAGTAACCATCTTGCAATAATTCAAAGGCACTTTTTCCTGTTCAATGGCAAGGATATATGCTCTTTACTATTGATCATACAACCTCCTTTTAATAGTCTAAAAACTCCCTTCTGCCTTACTTTCACATAAAAAAAAAAAAGAATACACAGAGTTCTATACAGTTCTCTTCTCATTTGCTACCATTCTAATCCATATCCTCCTCAAGTTCTTAACATCATGACTTTTTGGAGGTAAATGAATTGGGTAGATTATGGGTCTTAGATTCCAAAATAGCTTCATTCTAATCTCTGCCGCATGTAGAACTGTGTAACCATAAGCAACTAACATAACATCTTGCACTTCAGAGGTCTCATTTATAAACTGCAAAAACAAATTCCAGCATTTTATTGGCTTATTGTAAGCATCAATTGAAAAAATTAAGGTTAAGTTACTTTAGATACTGTAAAACACCAAACAAATAAAATGTTATCTTCAAAACTGTTAATTGCTACCTACAGATTAGTATTATACTTCCAAATACCTGAAGTGTACATATTCGTTTTTACAATCATTTATATTTTTAAGGAGATGTTTATGAAAAAATTTGTAGGCAGATGGACTCTTTTGCCCATGAAAACAAGCAATACCCTATGATCAATTCTAAGTCTTGGTGTTGGCTTCTTGTTTGTAATTCAGCCAGTGTGGGAAAATTAATATTAGCCACAGTCATATTGTTGCAAACTTGGTCATGGTTATCTGCACAATTAGCAGTGGATGCATGTTTCGTGCTCATACTGAATCCTCATTAGCACCCAGATTTTCATGAGTGCTACAGAGGATTTCCTGGCTACGAGACCTTGTGGTGAAATCCTTACTCCACAATTCTTCTCAAAAAAGTTTCAATGCATGAAGGAGAAAACAAATTATCCTAAAGTATAAAGGATTATCTTGAAAATTGATGAGTAGATTTTACCACAAAAAAAGAAGTATGTGAGGTATTATAATACATGTTAATTACCTTCATTTAGCCATTCCACTATGTATACATATTTCAAAACATCATGTCACACACTATAAATGCATAAAATTTATGTGTCGATTTTAAAAAATGACAAAATAATACTATAATAATAAATGCTACACTTAAAACGTGAGTTTGTGGTAGGTAAACAGTGGAAAGTAGAAAAGAGAAAATAATGTAAACATGAGTGATCCCTGGTTAGGGGTGTACGCGCGCGTGTGTGTGTGCGCGTGTGCATGTAGACTTTTCCCCTTCACTCTTTGGAAACGGTTTTGTTTCCTATAGAGAAAGACCTCTATGCCAGGTGGGGAGATCTTTGCTATCCACAACTCATTCTGTGTTTAATAAATATTGAATAAAAATCACATCATGGCCCTAAATTAAGCAATAACTTACTTAATTTGCCGTAAGTAGCAATCCAATGAAAATTTATATATGTTAGTATGTTTCATCTGGAAGTGCGTGATATGGGACAAGTACCCTTCAAACCTCTTCTTTTAATGCATTTCTAGGGCTAGTAGCCTAATCAAGGACCTGACTTTATGATGAATGAAAATATGGACATATGAAATTGATAACCTTAATAAAACCTTTCTGAAGATAATGATAATTATGGTGATAATGATGAACATCATGGAAAGACCTAAAATACAGCAATTTCTCCTTTTTCTACTATCTACAGTATACCACACGCATGACAATCATCCCTGTCTCCTGTGGCATGCGCTGTGCTCTGTGGTTCTCATAACCCTCTCACATCAATTATCACCCTGTGTTCTCACAGCAACCTTGTGAGACAGGCAAGTTCTCCATGAAAGAACTTATGATTTACATATCAGAGAAGCCATTTACAGTATTTAAAAAAAATTATTCTCATCATCCATACATTAATCTACATGTTAACAGTGACATCTGAATGTAATGAAGCTTAAGACTTTATTTTGGTGAATCCTATTTTTATATAAAAAAGAAAGGCTTGCAATTTCTGTATTTTGTTCTCTCATATGATAAGTTTTCTATTAATTCTTCATCAGTCCAAAGTGCAAGCACTCCAGAGAAGATAGAAAATTTTTCAGAAAAAAATTAATGCTCTTTGGCCAAGAGCATCAAAATCATTTTTCTTGCAGGTGTACTTACAAATGTTCAACCAGCTTTCCTAAGTGTGCAAGTTACTCCTTGAGAGGAAGTGTGACATATTTAGAAACGATGGACCACAGGGGATTCTTTGACACCGAGGTAAATTAATGGGATTAATGGGTGTGAGATCGTTAATGAAATCAGTCAGGCCAATTCAGGCATGGGAGAATTTGATTCATTGAGGAAAGGCAAGACAGGCCTTACCCGATCAGTAGTGCTCAATGAAACTCCAAAAGAACATACTTTTTACATCTAGAAATGATTAAAGGTACAGTACAAGAAAATAATTATATTAAATAAAAGTCATTCTTTTGGAGAATAAAGGTAGCATTCTTCGTGGATCTGTAGTTTTAAACTCAGGGTGATTTTGCCCCAGGGTACATTTAACAATGTTCAAAGACAGCTGTGGTTGTCACAACTGGGAACAGCGGCTCAGGTGCCGCAGCACTGTGGTCGGAGGCCTGGGGTGCTCCTCAACCCACCGCAATGCACAGCACGGCCTCCCACACAAAGAATTATCTGCTTCGAAATGTCAACAGTGCCAAGGTTGAGAAACTCTGCCTTCCATGAAAATATCCTTCTTTTTATTATCAGTAAAATAGTTCAAAATTTTCTACCATTATTTATCATGAAAAATATGTATCTCAAAATCTTTACCCTGAGCTTTCAACATATCCCTCAAAACTTTGCGTTATGGAATGCTAACATAAGACATTATGTTATAATTATAACGCTAAATTATAATTTGCTATTTTACCATAAGAAATCATTTGATAAAATCCGTTAATTAACTAGCATTGGAATAGGAAAAAGTTACATGTTGTAGGCAAATACATTGAGGTATGTATTTTACCAGAATGAGCTCTATGAAGACTGAAGTGGGCTGGGAAAGTGAGAGTCCTTTATCAACTGGGATCTGCACATGTCTCAGACTATGTTAGCAGAGAGACAATATATTGCTTTAACGTCTAGTAATATGGCATCCACTCACAAGGATCATATAAGAAATTCTTCCTTTTCAGTCTATTCTCAAGAAACGTCATATATAGAAAATGTATATATACATATAAAATATAATATATATTATATATGAAGAACCAAGGGTCTTGATCACATCTGTATTTTATCTTTCACCAGTTTTAATATACATTACAAGAGGTCCCAAGCACAAATCCTAGTTCCCAGTAAAATACTCACATCAATTTACTTGAGCTGTGAGATCTGCTCTTTGAAAAGCTAAGGGTACTTTCCTCCAAAGGCTGATGTAGCAGGGCCGTGCATTGCTGCCTGCCACCTGTGCAGTTCTGCCATGAAGGAGACCGCTCTGCCCACAGCCCCTCCTCACTGAGCATGGCCACGTTCTATGTCACATGACCCTGCTCCCTTCCCACCATCGGAATGGAGAGTAGACAACTGATTCAAGAGCAGCTGATTCACAGGCAGACAATAAACAGGTGCCTGGCTCGAGAGGCTGAGAGGGACCAGAGGAATTTGCTATTGGACAAAGAATCTGAGACAGGAGTTGTGGGACCAAGTGCAAAGGTCATGACATACAGTTAGGGCTGCACTGCTCTTATGAGGTCATGAGAGAGGAGAGACCATGAACAAAAAAAGGAAGCTAGCTTGTGGAGAAAGAAAGACAATGGCGAAAAATGCAGAAAATAGCCGTAAGAGGCAGAGTTCATTGTTAGAGAATAAATGATTAAGTTCAAGAAGACTTTCTATTTTTTATTTCTAGTTCTCCTCCTGAGGACATGTTCAATATTTTAGCTCCTTATAATCTTTTTGTATCTTTACGTCAAATCCCACCTTTCTTGTGCTAAAATGACCCCATCTTTATTTCCTCCAACTAGAAAAAGCCATAATAATGATGCTGATCTACAGATACATCAGAATCTTATAAGCAATGATTATATATATTAAAGGCTAAGGAAATCCCAATCATCTGGCCCATCTCCCTGATTTAAAATAAGGGAGGTACTATGAGGAATGTGACACCCAGTGATGTTAAATGACTTTTTTAAAGTAGAGACATATTTGATTTTGGTTTTGTTTACTAACCAGGAGAATAAGGAAGAGAAGAAACACATATTTATCTCCTTTTAAAACAATTCCCTATCAAACACACTGAAATTAACAAGAAAGCCACGCGGAGACTGAGTGTATATGCTGGTAACAAGTAGCACCCCTTTCAAGGATAGGGAAAAAAACCCATCATTTGTATCTTACAAAAACAAGGCATAGTGAAAAATGGCCTGATAAATAAACCAATTTAAACTATAATTGTAATGAACCACAAAATACCTCTTTCTAATAGACCTCCTATTTAAATGAATGTTTTGTGTAGCAGTGTCACCATTAAGTACATTCAGAACCAGAAATTTCATCATGCATCCCCCCAGATTCGCTATTAGTTTCTAACTTTTATCTTTGCATCATCTAATATTACGTTAATTACTATCACATGTTTGCTGTACTTAATCCTTAGCCATGTTTTGTTACAATGCCTTTAAAATACATGCATTCTTGATTACCATTGTTGCCAAAGTCCATGGTCTTAGATATTGATTTTTCTTACCAGCTGTAGCCTAGTGTTTGCCTCAGAGAACACAATCTTCTCTTACCTCTGTCTCACCCTAAATAGCCCTATTTGGTTTATCTACCTGTGTACTCAGACTTTTTTGTCAGTCTTGTGTTGTGATATGATTAATTTTGGAATTAATCAACCTGGGGGTGAACAAAAATCTTCAAAGTTATGGTCCCAGACTGAGTGAGAATCACCTGAGGAAATCACACGAAGCACACTGTGATACACGGACACACATGACATCGCCATGCCAACGGGAGGATGAGACTCACCGTACGAAACTCAGAGACTAAACTAATATAGCACAGGGTTTTAGCATTTGTGATCTAATATTTACTCTTGAAACTATAAAGTAAAATATTTCATATTTTGTTAAAATATGAAAATCTTTTTTTTCCCAATGAATCCAATTTCTTAAGATGGATATGACAAAATTTATGTTTCACACAGTGACAGGCTAAATGTCTTATATTCTAAATATTATCTAAATAATCAGAAGCTCCAATAATTAGAGTTGTTTCCATGGTAAGATAGAGTGAAATGTTGAGCCTGAAGCACGGAAAGTTTTCTAGAAACTTCTGAGTCAAAAGATCTTAGGTTATTAGGATGACTAACTCATTCTGTCAACACTTAACGGTTGCTTCCTGTGAAGAACTGCGTTCTGTCAGATGCTGAGGAGAAAAGGCTGAGTGACGCCATTGCCCAAGTCAAGGAGCGCACGCGCCGCGGGGACGTAGCGCGGCCTGTTTCCCCGCGGTCCCACGTCCGCTGGGGGCCGCTCAGTTTCCCCGCGGCCTTTACAACCCTCTCCCTGTGTGAAGTTCCCCTCACTTCGAGCACGCAGAGAACTCACAGTGGTTCCACTTTTCTTCACTGGAATCTGACTAATAAAGTAGCCAAGCTTATTGAGTAGGAGGATATCAGTTTAATAATTTCTTGCATTAACCCAGACAATAAATAAGTCAAGGCTGACTTAACACCGAAGGGGGGATGGAGATGTGAGATGTTTAACACAGCACGGGGTGACCTTCCAGTATGAGAGGTTAGGGAGAAGGGCGCATCCAGGATGGCTGCTGGGCTTCTGACCCGAATAGGTAGAGAGATTGCAACAAGAACAAGAGAAGCTTGGGGGCTGCAGATGACTGACTTATTTCAGATGGGTTTGTGTTGTGGGTGTCAGTGGCGAATGCCCATGGAGGTGCCTAGTAAGTAGTTCTGGGTCAGAACATAGGAGGCCGGGGCTCTGGAGAAACACAGCTACGTGAGTCATGAGTGATGGCGGAAGTCGTGGGAACGAATTAGCTCACCACGGAGAAGAATGAGGTGAGAAGAGGATAAAACCCCTGGGAAATGTGATTCCAGGATTAGTCACTCACTCCTTTGAGCTCCCACAACACACCTCTCCTTTGACTGTGGCACTTACCCTATTGTTTTGAAATGATTTCTCAGCCCCTCTAGATTCTGAGCTCCCCATGGGCGAAGGTTTTTATTTTGGGACGCTAACAGAGTGCACAGTGAGTGGGTAGGAGATGATCAAATACACTAGTTGGATGTGAATTAACTAGTGCTGTGTGTTTGGGGCACTTAACATCGTCACTAAGTGCATTAGTGCTAAGTCATCCTACAGCATTCCAATACTCTGAAAAAAGTTGGTTATTCTTAGGTAACATATATGAGGATTTTCAAATAGCTAAAATAATTACTAATCGAGAATTTCTGTTCCATAACAACACAAGATAAACCGGTCTGTAATTCCTTCTAATATACAAGATGATAAAAGGATATGGAGTTTAAAACAAACTCACTTTTTAGGACTGAATTAAGAGTAACTTTATATGAAATATTAATAAATTTTGATTTATATTAAATAAAATTTTATTGATAGTTCCAGCAATTACTTTCATCCATTTGGAAGTATAAGGGTATCTATACTAAAGCTTTAAAAATGGATCTCTATTCAGCAAAATTTTGAGACTCATTTAACAGTTAGTAAATATTCAAAACAATCAGATATTCAATTGATGATTAATTCATCAAGAGAATGATTCATAAACTTCACTGACACATAAAACCACATGATGGCATATGACACATTAGTTTTTTTTTAAGTTCCTTAGTTTTAGAGGTTCATAGAAAATTAGTGTTTCCATTTTTTTTGATATCCAAGTAAGAGCAGAAATAAAATCAGATGTATAGAATTTCTAATGGAATATTCAGAATGTGGGGATTTGGGCTGACCACCCTGAGTTGGACTATGAATACATGACCAGAATGGGGATCAGGATGTGGTATTATTCACGGCAACCCAATACAGCCTAGCTAGTTATGAAGTGAGATAAACTGAAAAAGGATATGAGAACCAGAATTAAATTAAGATTCTATCAAAACCCACACTACTTAGAAGAGATAAAAAAAATTCATGTCTAATTTTCTAGCCTGGAAAGCCAGTTTCTCTTGTGATTTGTGATCTTGCAATGTGTACAGACCTTAAAAGGGAGCAGTCTATAGCAAGAATTCTAGATCTGGTACTGTTTTGTTGGAGGAGAATTAGGTTTTAGCAACTCTCAGCTTAAAATACATAGGATAGTAAAGGAGAGATTAATGTGGGCTATGTAATATCCCTCTCAAGAATCAAGTAGTTCTGATATCTCTTAGAGCTTAGTGACCTTCCCAGGAAGGAATCCACTGGGCACATTCAGAAAGCTTAATTTCAGACTTTCTAACAGGAAGATGGATTTTTATCAAATTATCCATCAAATTATCATCCTAAAGATATGGGTAATGGTGTCTGGGGAGTCCTGGGGAATTCTTAGGTTAGAATGGGCAGCGTAATCATAATGTCCACAGGTCAGCTTTACCCCTCTTGCTCTTGCTTCATCTTCCCTATTCTGTGTGCATTTTGTATTTTTAACAATTTATTCCTTGGAGACAATCACCATTAACATATTGGTGGCCTTCTCCCTCCTCCTCCCTCCTTCTCTCTCTTTCTCTCTTTACTTTTCTAAAAAATAAAATCACTGGGGGATGGTCAGGCTTGAGGCTCTGACTGGAGTGGGGAGGGGGGCAAGGGCAACGTACGTAACCTTAACATTTGTACCCCCATAATATGCTGCAATAAAAGGAAAAAAAAATAAAAAAATAAAAATTAAAATCATTCTCTGTGTACTACTTTTTATTATATGAGTTGTTACCTTTTTTCTGGCTATGTATTTATTCACTTATTTGTTTGTTTATTGCTTATCCTCTCTCCTCCTCCATTCTACTTTCTTTCACTAACCAATTAAGAATTTGGTGGGCAAGTTTTTACATTTGTTGATGCTCCTAAAATTATATAGGAACATATATACATAGATTGGGCTTTTGCCGTTGTTTTAAAAAATAGTATGTTATATTCACTTTTGTAAATCTTTCTTTTCATAATATCACAGCACAGAAATCCCTCCAAACCAATGGGTAAAAATATCACTCATTCTACTTGATGCTACATAGTATACTATGGTATAGATATACTGTTAATTATTTAATCATTGTCCTATTAATGATCATTGAATTATTATTCAGTATTATTGAATAATATTGAATTACTGAATAATTATTCAATTATTATATTATTTCAGGTATTTTTACAACTAAAATAAAGCTGAAATAAATTTCTCTCTCTGTGTATATGTATATAAACACACGTATATATGCACACACATATATGATTCTCACATTCTTTCTCAGCTTAGCTTGCTTCATAAATTGTTTGGCTTTCTTGCTATTTATGCACACCCAAGATGCATATAAAATAAACACCAAAATGTGTGTGTGTATGTGTAAGCACAAGTACTAGTGCTTTATAACATCTTTTGTTTGGTATGATGTCATGCTCTTGCTAAAGTAAAGAGAAACAAAACTATGGTTCCTTTGGAACTATCATTTTCTAAATACTAAACTAAGCCCAAATGTATAAAAAATAATCAAGTAAGACCTTAAAGTCAGGGTTACAGAACCAAAGAGCTATATAAATATCCATATTGACCATCTCCAGTCTGTTCAAACTGCTCTTGGTCCTTGACTGGGTCTGGCTATACAGAAAGTGTCTTGGCAGACACCGCTGGAGAGAAGGACTTTGGCAACTTTATATCACATAGTGAGAAAAAGAAAAAGAAAACTCTAGAAATTTCTTTGTGAGTGAAGAAAAATGGTTTGTGAATTCTAAAGCTAACAATTCTGATAAATTTAGTAGCTTTATAGTAGCTTTGTATTCATCCTTGGGCCTGTACCAAACATACAGATCCAAGTACATTAAGAATATAGACTAGACCCAACTAGGGATAAAACCTTTATGCTTCACCATGCAAAACAAACTGAGCTATTAACTGAGTCTTTGGCTAAAAGAGACATTCAGTATAATAATGAGAAGCAGCATTACGAATTGGGAGACTTGAAATCTAATTTAAAGGCTCATTGTTTATTAATCCTGTGATTTTTGGAGTAAATCTGTCAAGTACTCTGAAACTCAGTTTCCTCATTTGTGTGATAGGCAGGACCACTATTAATTGAAAATATAATTGATATATCAAATATGATATAATTGAAATACTGTATATAATAGTCCTAAAAGTCTTTAAAAACTATAATTGAATAAATAAGAAAAACCAAGTTGCTTAAAACATGTTATAGAAGAATGAAATGCCTAATACATATTTCCATTCTCTTTGGCTTAGTTATCAATTTTACTCCCCCCCAACACACACACCATGTACTTTATAATGAGAACTGCGTGTTACTAAATGTTTAACTATATGATCAGCACTTTATAGGTGCTTTCCATATGTTATTTTATTTAAACCTCACAACCACTCTATGAAGTTGGAATTAATGTTTCCTTCTTATAGCTGAGACTTTGAGTTTAAGGGATGCTCAAAGTGACTCTGCTCAAAAAATATCAAGAGCTGTGATTTGAACCCTGGTCTGTCTGACTCCAAAGCCAAAATTCTTTCCACTGTGTCACATAACAAGCAATAGCTTAAGCACATACCTCAAGCACAAAAGGTTTCCCTTCTACGACATGGCTTTTATCTCTTGCCCAAGGCTTACTTCTGCCTTGCTTTTTTATGGATGCCAATTAATCATTAACATTCAGTTCCAGTGTAGATTTTTCGGTCCTCTCTGATGTTTTATCCATAAATTCTCCTTCATTAGCCAGGGATGGTAATGAACGCTGCTGCCATGCTCTTATCTCTGTGCCATTGACATCCCCATGGAATGCTAAATATAATCAATTGTTCATCGCTGCCTTGGACAATTCTTCAGATGTTAGCTGAGGGAAAGCCAACATTTTTGTTCCATAATAATCCTCGAGGAGCACAGGGAGTAGAATCATTTTCTTTTGGTAGAAGGATGGCTTTTACATTCGAAAGCCTGCCAAAGTATTTTACTACTTCCAAGTAAAAGCCTCATTAATCATTAGTTATGGTAGCAACTATATTTCCCTTGCTAGAAATTATTTCTAAGTGACAGTGAGATGAAAGTCAAATATCTTAAGTGCCTAGAGGCTGAGGATCTCCTAATTTAGACTGGGCGTACATGATAACATGTACTACTCATGGAGCTATGCCTGGCTCAACCTAGTTTATGCCCACTCACCTTTAAATCTGGTCCTCCATTTCTACCCCCATTCTCAGTCTTTCTTGACTCTTTTCCCTTCCTCACATTCCACATTAAACAAATCAACAAAACCTGGCCTTCCTATTCATAAAAATATTTTTTTTATTCTGTGTACAATTGCTACTATCTAGTTAGGCTTTTATCATTTCTCACCTGATTTACTGCAGTGGGCTCCCTAACTCGTCTTCTCTTCCTGGAGTTGCTCTTCCCATTTCTTGTATGGGAGATAAAGTGGTATTCTGATTTTTTTTAAAAATTGCCAATATGATCAGCTTGCTTCCAAAGTTAAATTTGCTATAGCTCCGCAGTGTTATGAGGGTAAAAATATAAACTCCTTAAGGGAAGACAGTGCCTGCCTCAGTCCCTATCTTATCTCTTTGGTCACAGTTCTGAGTTGTTTCCACTTTTACTCTGTCATCCTGCTCCCCTGGTCTTCTCTCAGTTCCCCAAACGTACCTTTTCTCTTGCTGTAAAATCTCCTTGGCCTGGAGCACTTATTTCTCCTTTCTTGCCCTTTTGCCTGGCTACTCCTTACTGACACAGGCCTTAGATTGAAAGCTACACTACACCCTTTTCTCCCTCCTCAGGAGCCAGAAAGGCTGGGTTGGGCCCCTCCCATCTGCTCCCCTAACATGCTCCCCTCACAGCCTGTAAAACTCTGCAAGGAGATAGGCTGAGTGCTCTTCTACTTCCTGCCCGAGACTCAGAGCTTCACGAGGGTGTATCTATCCTTTTATATTCCCATCTGATGGATGCCCAGCTACTATTTGTTGAATGGATCAATAAATGGATTGGAGTGGGGGCAAATCCAGGGACAGACAGCCCAGGGAAGAAACATTTAAAAACTGTAGTAGAGGTGAAACAGGCTTTTAGCCTGACAAAGGAAGGAGGAGTAGGAGGTATTACAAGTAGGAGGAATAGAGATATAAACACTGAAAGGAAATATTAAGAGAATGGGCTTAAATTGCTTGCTCTGGGTGAGATGAAGAATGCAAGTACTAGAGCAGGACTGGAATTTAGGGGAAATTTTTTTTTTTTAATTTCAGAATATTATGGGGGTACAAACATTTTGGTTACATATAATGCCTTAGCCTTACCCAAGCCAAGGCTACTAGTGTGCCCTTCCCCCATATAGTGCACTCCACATCCATTAGTTGTGAGTTTACCGACCCCCACAACCCTCCCTCCCACCTGACCGGCACCCAATGATTATTACTACCATGTGAGCACCTTAGTGTTGATCAGTGAGTACCAATTTGATGGTGAGTACATGTGGTGCTTGTTTTTCCATTCTTGTGATACTTCCCTTCGAAGGATGGGTTCAAGCTCTATCCAGGATAATATAAGAGGTCCTAGTTCACCATTGTTTTTTGTAGTTGAGTAGTATTCCATGGTCTACATATATCACATCTTATTAGTGGAATTGATATATTTGGGTTGGATATTAATTTGAAGTGCTTGAAGTTAGAGATATAAATGGTAAAGGGCAAGAGGTAAATGATGAGTAAGACTCACTTTTAATTTATCTTACTTTATGTATTTTCAGTGTGCCTTATCTACCCTCCCAGGGGGTGTATGTTTCAAAGTTAGGAATCAGCAACAAAAGTGGCCCAGCAAAATAAATTTCCCTCAATAATCTACCATTCAGTTAATCAAATTCCTAAATAAATTGTGTAATCATACTCTAGTACATTCCTCTTTAGGATATTTAAAAGCTGTTAATTTAGTCACATTCCAAGCTTTACACTATCTAAACATTTTTTTCTAAAAATATTACTTTTAAAAAAAGTCATGCAGGAAAATTGGTTGGCTGAGGATGAACCTGAGGATCCAGAGAAGTGGGTTTTAGATCTTTGGCAAGTCAAAATCCCAGAAAGTGAGTTCGTTTGTCTGGCAAAATGAATAGTTTAACCAGGATCAGCGATTCTCACACGCACTGCACATCGTCACCACCAGGAGGACTCGGACTACTGAAGATGATTCGGAGGGGCCCAGTCATGAAATCCACATTTTTTGGTAGATGCTCTCAAGGAGATTATTATGCTATTAATTCTCATATCATAATTTGAAGATTAATTTGAGAATGGTCTGTGTATTCCTTAAGGGTTCTTCAAAATCCTAAATGAGCAATGTCTATGCTTTCATTAAACCTATGAAATCTGTTCTGTCTCCATTTACAATATCATTTCCTATTTTATCATTTTCCTATTATGTTCTCTTTCCACTGAAGCAAAGGAAATGTAGGCCTGGAAACTTCTCTTTCGTTGCTCTATAAGGCCACATTTTCATGAATACTGAAAAGAAAAAGGGAAGCCAGGAAAAAAAAAAAGAAAGGCAAAAAAGGGAGAGAGAGATTTTTATTATCTTTACTTTCTGGTACTGTGTGTTTTCCTGTTTTTCCTTACTTCTGGTTTTGCATATTTGTTTTTAAAATATGTAAACTGTGGAACATACTGAAAATTGAACCCTTGGCTCAGATGTGAATGAAAATCAAGGATCAGCAAGTAATGTGGGCACTAAAGTGGTATCTGCAAACATCATGCAGAATTTTACTTTTGAAAAGTGGCTTGAGTTCCTTCCAGTCTTTCCTGCCTCATCTGTGGCCATTTTCCTATCCTAAAGAGAGGAGAGACTGAAGGACAAGAGACGTCTTGTCCAGAAATGGCATAGAGAGCCTTAGGGAGAGAAAAGGGCTGCACTGATACATTTTTTCATCTGCATGGAGCGATGTGTATTTTGGTACAGTGTTAAAAATCCTCAAGCAATTTCTTTCATGTCACAAGTTTGAAGAGTTATCTATGAATGAGTCAGCCTGGGAGTTGCCATGGTAACGATTCTCATCCCTTTGGAGCCAATCCCCTTCTGATGTTGCCACTGAAATACCTTAGTTTCAGGAGTATGTGAAGTTCCAATTGCATTTAAATATTCATCATGTTACATATGCATTCCCAATTTTGCAAGATTACCTGACTAGAAGTCATTTATAGACAACTATAAATAGACATGCTATGTCGTGCTCCTTTCTTCCATAAGATGAAAGACAAGTCCATAAAAATCCTTCCTGCATTCACAGCATAATATCTCTCCCTCCCCCCTCCTCCTCTCTCTCTTCATCCTGTTTCCTGGGTGCGAGTTTGGGCATACATGTGTGTAATCAGTGCTCTTCATATCTGAATATTTGAAGAGGATACTCTGGACAGTGATTATGAAGCCACAATTTTGAGGAGAGTAGTTGAAAGTACTTGTGGGTTTGCCACACTGCAACTGCACATGAATGCAAATGATGCTGTAGTTTAGTGTGGAGTCAATATAGACAGAATTTGTGTGGTTTTCTGATTTATATTCCAGGGAAGATCTGCTTGGCAGAATAAAATTGCTAGTAGCTGCCATACCTCGAAAAAGAGAAGTTCAGATTCCCCGTTGACAAGAAAGGTTTTCAATAATGTGGCTCAGTGTACTTTTCCATCATTCTTTTTCCCTTGACTACCTGCTCACTCAGGCATAACCCTGCTGCAGACACAAAGAGCTACTCAGTATTTCCTTAACATTCTTGTATTTCCTGTATCTCTGTCTTAGGTTTTATTTTTTCGTGTCCTTGAAGGTCAAAATCCTACTCATCTATAAGGCTCAAGTGGATTCCAGTTTATTCAAAGCCTTTCCCAATTCCCATTCCAAGCCTCCCCCTTACTTTGTTACTTTGCTAATGTGTCTACTATATCATTTATACATTCTGCTTGGTATATGTGGTCATATACCAAGTCATCATTTCACTAGTCATCTGTCTCTACACTTTATGTTCTTAAGGGTATATGTAGCCCATGTCTCATTCTTCTCTGTGTATACACAATGCCTAGCTTGTGTACACCAACAGATATTTAGTAGATTTAAATGGATTGATATGGACATTCTCATCATGACTCAGGAAAAGAGCCAACTGAGGAGCTTTTGGGTTCTGGTTGCTTATGACATAATAGACCAATCATAATGCACATAGTCCTAGTTTGAGACTGATCTTTTCTTCTAATACAGTGTATATTCCTGTGGTAAGCATGTCATGCTGTTATCTGTGATGGTTTCCCTAAAATCCAATGTTGTGATGCACTTTTAGAAGCTGTAGTATAGTATCATGATGAGGTATAGGATTTGGAGTCAAATAGATTTAAATTCAATCCCAGTTTTGTCTTTTATTAGCTCTGTTACCAAGTCATTTAACCTTTTAAGTCCAATTTCCCCATCCATTAAATAGTAATTAATTTAAATAATGTAACAAAGAGCTTAGCACAGCACTTGGTACACAATTATGTGTCCAACAAATAGTAACTGTTACTACTGCAGGTATAACTCAGAGTATTCCAAGATGTGGCTTTATTTCAATTGTCCTCACAATACCACTGGACATTCCTTCCGTGATTGGTACAAGAAATAGCCTCTGACAATGTGACATGTTCACAACTACTATTTTTATATATATTTGACCATATTTTGGTCAAATTACTTTCTCAGGCTAGCCCCAACTCTCTGATACAGAGAAAGGACTCTCACAAACTGGGTAGTGGGCTATGGATTGACCTTGAATTTTCATTCTGCTCATAGCAATGGTCTGTGCTGGATAGAGACTCTCTCTTGAGTTTGAAGGTAAGACACACCGAAAGGACACAGTATCATAGGGCAGGAACAAACACACTCAGAGAGGAGGCAGTATGTAGGGAAAAAAAGAAGACCAGCGAAAGCTGCTGGTAAAAGCAGGGGAATCAGAAATGCTTAGAGGTAAAACAGAGATAATGAGTAGCTGAACCATCTGAATGGTAAAGCAATAGGAAGTAAAGGTACTGGAGTTGTTTCAGGGCCTGACAATCTCTAGAGTTAATGCTGATCCTGAGTTGGGTCCTAGCTCCCAGGGACGCTCAGCTGCGTGGGTGCCAGCACTGTTTTCAGTTCTTACAGATTACACGTGTCATCAACTGAAACAGGCACATATGTATTCCCTTTACAGTTTGGAAGTACCTACCTTAGGACCTCAATTATTTCTTATTTTTTCATGCCTACTGTTTGACAACTACTCCAAGGCAATTATTTCTGTACCTACCAACTATTTTTTGAATACCTACTATGTGCCAGTCACTCTATTAGGCACTGGAACCCCAGGGAGAGTTACTTTCTTCCTCCTCTTTGCGACTACTGTATTTTAGTACCATACTTCCTATATTGTATTGCTTTATCTAATTCTGTATCTGTACCCCTTCAAAGACTCTGACTTCTCAGCAGGCAATGCTGGTTTTTTACCACGTCATGCACTATGTCCAGAATATAATAGATATTCATCAACAGTATTGGATGTTCACATAGATGAATAAATTGATCAAAAGGTGCTAAGTGTGATTTCTTGGTGGCACTGACATTTTTTGAAGAGCAATACAAATGGTCTAACTTACAGAGGCTCGACTTAAAAATTTATTACTTTACAAATGATAAGAAAATGATACACATTCAGTAGATGCCATACTTCAAATCCTGAATTTTGATCTTCCTGAGCTAGCGATATGTGGTAAGAGGGGTGGGGAACCTACAACCTCAAGGCCACGTGTGGCCCTCCAGATCCCCAAGTGTGGCCCCTCGACGAAATCCAAACTTCACAGAACAAATCTCTTTATTAAAAGGATTTGTTCTGTAAGATTTGGATTTAGTCAAAAGTCCGCATTCAAGGATCCAGAAAGCCACAGGTTCCCCACCCACTACCAGTTAGGTGCATTAAGTGCATTTTCAACTTAACAATATTTTCAAATTACCTTGGGTCCATTGAGGCGTAACCCCACTATAAACCAAGGAGCATCTGTATGTAGTACAGAGATCAATCTTATTTTATTTCTAGCTATGAAGTTGTGAGCAGCCTTCCTCCAAACTTATGATAACTGATTTGAATATAAATAAGCATTTTTGCAAGTTCAACATGTCTGAGAGTTCTATATTGTGCTTCCTTTATTAAAGTGTTTAATTCCATTACTACTCAGTTAATTTTGCTCTTAGTACAGTCTATCTGATGAGATTCTTGGCAATGTCAAAATAAGGACTTGAGGTAAACAAATTATTTTTAATACAATTTCATAGGAAACAAACTGATATACTTATGATCCATTTAGTTTTTTCCAGTCACCAATATTAAGGAAAAATGTCCAATTCCCTTCATTTTTAAGTCCTTCCAGATATTAAAAAATGAACATCAATTTCAAACTCTAAGAACAAAAGCCTAGTTTTAATTTCTAAAGGGCTTTTGCTGTATTTAGTTGTAGACTATATTATTTGATTAATTTGAAGGAAGGAAGCCTTGAACTCGTTAAGTACCATTACCCAAGGTGCTTACAAAGTGAAGAGAAATGGAATCAACATTTTTTGAACATCATCAATAGACCAGATACTTTTAAAAACAGCTTTATTGAGGCATAATTGATATGCAATAAACTGCAAATATTTAATGCCTGTGATGAGTTTTAAACATAAGCGCTCATAAAACCGTCACTTCCAAAAGTTTCCTTCTGTCCTTTTCTGAATATGCAAATTCAAATATCAATGCCAAGGTAAAGGGTCTGTTTGACCCAGCAATGAAGTAGGTGATTGCTTGTGAGGTTGGATGTAACAAGCACCTCAAAAATGTTCTCTCCATCTGTGTGCCATGCACCACCCACACTATATCTGCAGTTCTAAGGGAAACCACGTTAATAAATGAATATATTCAGTCTTTCTAGCCCCATAGTTTACTATAAAATGTTTCTCTAACAGTGTTTGTGTATATGTGTGTGTGTGGAAGTGTGTGCACCTCCTGTCAAGATAGAGCAATCAGCAGAAATCCTTGACATTAGGGTATCATAAGAGGGAAGGAAAATAATAAAGACAAAAAAAAAAAAAAAAAGAGGGACGCCACTGAAGACATTTCATACAATCTGCAGCATGCCTGGAGTCAGCACTGCTGGAAGGGCATTGCACACTCAAGTCGCATGTTAAAATAAGAGAGAGAAATTGTGGAACCTTTTTGGTGATATCCGCCTAGCTGCCTGTTCTGACCTGCCAGCCATTAGGTGGGAGAAACATTTTAGCCTGCTGCTCTCATTCCATAATATTACAAGAAAGTCATACCAGAGTACTGCTACTCAAAGTATTGCTACAAACTTTCTACATGCATTTAATAGCATATTTTTAGTTTATAAGGAAAAATATATCCACAATGCTGGCTCCCAGCAGGTAGGTCAAAGAAATCATGCTTTGCATGAGGACCAGGTAAGTATGCTTGCAGAGGTAATTTCAATGGAAGGAAATTGATAAAGAAGAAACTTATTTATCCTATATAAACAAATGCTCAAAAGGATACCTGAAAATCACTGATTCAAGTAGAAATTATTTAATTTTCGCATCCAGGGCACATCCTAGTCACTCATTAACTTGGATATCTTTCGGGATTTTGTCTTCCCTTCACCCATGCTTCCCACATCCAATCACTTACCAATTTCCTTCATTTATAAATTATAAACGCACTTCAAATTTATCTCCCCTCTTTCTTACTGATCTTAGTTCAGGCCACAATCTACTCTCTCCTGAATAACTGTATAATTCTAACTAATTTCCTTGCCTTCAATTCACTTACTCCTCCAAACCCATGTGTAACATTATGGTCATAGTAATCAGGTTATAAAATGAGAATCTTATCATGTCTCTACTTTGCTTAAATGGCCACTCATAGCTCTCAGGATTAAGTTCAAATTTCTTGACATGATTTTTCAGACCATTTATAATCTGTTTATATACCCAGACTCATCCTTTATTATTGTCCCTATCTTGAACTTTATAGGTATAAAATCTTATTTGTCATTTCTTAAAAGGACCATGTTCTTCTTAAGCCTTCTTTCAGGATCCCCTGCAATAACTTCCAGAACACACCTTTTAGCATTTTTGCTTGTCCTTTGCCCCAAGTCTGCATGAACTCTTCACCTACGCTTCCTGGGGATAATTCCTTCGCCCAACAAAACCAGAGACACTCTCACAGCACCTTATGCTTACTTCGATTTTAGCATTTATCACATTTACTGAAATTACCTGTTTCCTCAATGTCTCCCCTTTATAGCTGAGGTTCCCAAACCCCAGGCCACAGACTGGTACCATTCCGTGGCCTGTTAGGAACTGGGCTGCATAGCAGGAGGTGAGTGGTGGGTGAGCAAGCAGAGCTTTGTCTGTATCATCTGTATTTACAGCTGCTCCCAACTACTCATATCACCACATAAGCTTTGCCTCCTGTCAGATCAAACATGGGCATTAGATTCTCATAGGATCACAAACCCTACTATAACCTGTGCACGAGAGGGATCTAGATGGCATGCTCCTTATAAGAATCTAATGCCTGATGATCTGAGGTTGAGCTGAGGTGGTGATGCTAGCGCTGGGGAACAGCTGCAAATACAGATTATCAGTAGCAGAGATTTTGACTGCACCATAAATGTAATGCACTTCAGTCATCCCAAAACAACACCCTGACCCCAACTCCATAGAAAAATTGTCTTTCATGAAACCAGTCCCTGGTGCCAAAAAGGATGGGGATTGCTGCTCTACAGTGTGGACTCCCTTAGGGGTGGAATTAGATTTTATTCACCCATACTTCCTAGCATATAACTGATGGTTGGCTCATAGTTTTTGCTCTCAAGAAATATCTTCTAAATTAATTTTTATATATGACTCAAACAACTGTTTCAAGGGGGTATGGTTATAGAGTCTGCTTCTGTGTTACTGAGTTATTGGGTCAGGACTATCTTTAAAGGGGTAGTCACTTATTAACATATGGTCTTGGGATGATGTTTGGTACAGCAGATATTTATATTTACCTGGATTCACCTTGAAGTTAATGAGTGGCATGCATCTTTACAGAGGAAATCCAGTATCCAAAAACTAAGCTCTTTGATGCTAGCTTATATGTAATAATAAAGGTATCAAGTGTTTCTGAGAAATGATTACCAACTTCACACACATTAGAAAAAAAATAGAACCTTATAAAATAATATAGGTATGGGAATGCATCAAGATAAAAGGAGTAAACAGTGTAAGAAATGAGTTTCATAGTCCACAAAATATAATATGCATAATGACTACTTATTTCCCCAGCAGCCGTATTTATAAAATATGAATGACCTGGCACCCATAGCCACAACTGATAGGATTAGGAGAAAACATCTGACCTAAGCTAAGACAACTTTCTAGAGTCTCCTGGAAATTTTGAATTTGAATAAAGAAATTATGGTTTTGCCAGGTGCGGTGGCATGGTGTAATTTCTATTTTTTTGAATTTGTTGCAGTCTTATTTGTGGCCTAGTATGTGATCAATTTTGGAGAAAATTCCATGAGCTGATGAGAAGAATGTATATTCAGCTTTCTTTGGGTGGAATGTTCTGTAGAAGTCTGTTAGACCCTTTTGTTCTGGAACTCTGTTTAAGTCCATTATTTCTTTGCTTATTTTCTGTGTGGAAGATCTGTCCAGTTCATTCAGTGGGGTGTTGAAGTCCCTGGCTATTAAGGTGTTATTGTTTATCATGCTATTTAGATCAGACAGGGTTTGCTTTATGTATCTGAGTGCTCCTGAGTTGGGTGCATAAATATTAAGTATTGCTAAGTCTTCCTATTGGATCTTCTCTTTCACCATTATATAGTGGCCGTCTTTGTCCTTTCTTACTTTTGCTATTTTAGAGCTTATGTTATCTGAAATAAGTATAGCTATCCCTGATTTCTTTCGACTTCCATTTGCCTGGAGAATTGTTTTCTATCCCTTGATCTTGAGCCTGAAAGCAACTTTGTGAGTTAGATGCATATCCTATAGACCGCAGATACTAGGCTTGTGGATTTTTATCCACTCTGCCACTCTGTGTCTCTTCAAAGGAAAATTCAAGCCATTCACATTTATTGAGAGGATTGATATTTGGGGTAGATTTCCATTCATATTGTTGGGTGAATTCCTATTGTTTTATTTTACTCCTTGACCCATTGTGGAATCCAGGTTCTAGACTTTAACTCTCGAGCGATTTTACTTTGGAGAGTGTCTATTGTGCTGTTCAGTGTGTAATGCAGGTCTGAGTACTTCCTGTAGGGCTGGTCTGGTCTTGGCAAATTCTATCAGTGATTGCTTCTCTGGGAAGGTCTTTATTTCTCCTTCATAGATGAAGCTTAGTTTTTCCAGGCGGAGAACTCTAGGTTGGCCATTATTCTGTTTTAGAAGATTAAGGATAGGCACCCAGTCCCTTCTAGCTTGTAAAGTTTCAGTTTGAGAAGTCTGCAGTTAGTCTGATAGGTTTTCCTTTGTAGATTATCTGCTGTTTTTGCCTCACTGCTTGAAGAATTGCTTCTTTCATGTTTACTTTGGTCAGCCTAATAACTACATGATGTGGTGACTGCCTTTTCACACTGAGTCTCCCAGGAGTTCTGTGTGTTTCTTGTATCTGGATATCTATATTTCTGGCCAGGCCAGGCATATTTTCCTCCAGTATTCCTGTAATAAGCGTTCGAGCTCTTGTGTATTTTCTTCTTCTCTCTCTGGTTCTTATATTTGGTTTCTTTACCTAATCCCACATTTTTTGTATGTTTTGGTCTTGTCTCGTTTTTGTGTTCTTTTTCTTCATCTGATTTGTTTATCACATAAGCATTATCTTCAAGCTCTGAGATCCTTTCTTCTGCATGATTCATTCTGTTCTTGAGGATTTCCACTGTGTTTTGAAGTTCCTTGAATGCCTCCTTCATTTCCAAGATCTGTTTGGTTTTCCTGCAGTATTTCAATTTCTTTAGAGAATTTTTCATTCATTTCCTATATTGTTCTCATGGCTTCTTTATGTTGGGTTTCTATTTTCTCTTCAATTCCATTGATTTTTCTTACAATCCATATTCAGAATTCTTCCTCTGTCAGTTTAATCATATCATGTAAGTTGTTATCTATTGATGGAGATCAAATTTTCTTTTGGAGGTGACTTTTCTCTCTGATCTTCCATGTTTCCTGTGTTCTTTCACTGATTCTTTCTCATCAGGCTACTTTGTTGAGAACTGGGGGTGCTGGGGCTGGTTTATGGCCTTATCTCCAAGTCCCTGAAGGGACATTCCTTGACAGTGCTAGGGAGATGCACTCTGGTCCTGTATTGCGTCAGAGGTGTTTTAGTCTGTTGGGTTGTCTCTGACCTGTTGTCTTAACCTCTTGCCAAAGGATATTAGTGAGTTTGGACCCCTTAAACTCCCAGGTGGTGAATCACTTTGTGTGTGTGATTCTGCTGCCCTCCACTAGTTTGGGATGGAAGACACTGTGTTGGGCTATGGGGTTACCCTCTCTTTTGCTGCTTGTAGTTTGTGCGGAGGAGTCAGTTATGAAGGTATTGCAATACCTTTGTTTTTGGCTTTAAACCCCTAAATGAGGTATACAAGAAGTGCCCCAATCTTTGGGAAATGTCTTGTCACTCCCAAGGGTTACTTGAGCCCTGTTGCCACTTTAGGTGGGGTAAGGGCAACAGGTGCCTGAGAGCCTGAGAGTGTATACTTGTGTGGTTGCTTGTTCTGCTACTCTCAGGGAGCTGCTAACATGTTATTCAGGGCTCTTTTGCCACACTTGTGAGGCAGCTCCATGTGGGGGGTGTCAAATGGTGCAATTTCTGAGGACTCTGGCCAAGATTTCCCTTCCCGGACCACAAGCCCCAAAGCTGGCAGTGGCCTGGGTGCCAAGAGCGAGCCCTACTGTTACGTTCTTATCAGATAATCAAAACCAACCCTGTGGTCCAATTAAACAGTCTGGCCCCTTTTGCTTAGTTCCAAGGTCCCACATATTCACACCAGTCGCACAGAGAAAGTCACTTTTCTCTTTTCTCTCTGCCTCCAAGGGCGGAGTCTGCCCTGCCGGGTTGGGGGAGAGGCGCTGCCTGAGACCACCAGGTGTCTCAGCCCAGGAAACGGCTTCTCTCATTACTCCTCACCTCCCAGGGTGAGGTTTACCCCAGCTGTGTGATAAACAAGCGTTTGGCCTGGGGAGGAACGCCGCCTCAGGCCACCGTGAGTCCCAGCCCAGAGTGGCCTCTCCCGCCAATCTGCATGTCCAAGGGCGGGGCCTGCCCCGCTGGCGCGAAACACGAGCGTCCTGGCTGGGGAGAGAGGCGCCACCTGAGGCTGCCATGCCACTCAGCCCAGACGCAGCTTCCCTCGTCACTACGCTGCTCCAGGGGCGAGGCCCATCCTGCCGGCACTGAAAGGCAAGCAGCCGGGCTGCGGGAGGAATGTTCAGAAAGCGGCTTCTCTCCTTAGCCCCCTCCTCCCCGCGCGCGGCCTGCTCTGCCGGGCGGGGCCGGGGAGTTGCCTGGGTCCGCTGCCCGGGCCTGCCCTGCGCGGCTGGGGACGAACCGCAACGCGCCGCGGCGTTTCTAGGCGATGGATCCCAAAATGGCGGCGGCCCCCACAGAGCCGGCATCGGGGGCGACTGCTGGGGGCAGCGGGCCGGGTCAGGCGGGCTGTCCCAAGGAGCCGCCGCCGTCCCCACGGCTTCCCTGACGCACGGTCTCACCTCAGTCCTGTAGAGGGTCCTGC
>CAUYRT010066337.1:0-41097 GCA_963574885.1 Lepilemur ruficaudatus
CAATTTTTTTGTATTAAATTGAAGATGGAAATAGTAAAAAAAAAAAAAAAAAAAAAAAAAAAACAGTCTTGCTTTCCAGCCCTAGACTCCTGAATACTAAACTTTGAGTTAGTGGAGTGTTTGTTCTAGACATTAGTATAACAATATT
The DNA here is from genome assembly GCA_963574885.1 of Lepilemur ruficaudatus. Classification (NCBI taxonomy): domain Eukaryota; kingdom Metazoa; phylum Chordata; class Mammalia; order Primates; family Lepilemuridae; genus Lepilemur; species Lepilemur ruficaudatus. The sequence continues at coordinate 149 of CAUYRT010066337.1, forward strand.
ACTATCATTTTTAGATGTATGATTAAATGAATTGACAGGATTTTGAAATATCTGAGCAAAGCAGACCTATCAGAATGTAGACAACTCTCAAACGGCCTGTAACTGAATAGAAGTAGAACGAGCAGTTCCTAAACTCCCATCTGTTTACATGTACAGATTGCCAAAGGCAGGAGAGAGCCAACAGCAGTTGAGTTCTTCTCATTTGGTCTCATTGAAGAAATTTCTCCATCCTGTTTGTACTGTTGTTAGTATGCAAATGAGATCTTTGAAAGAGATGTCTGTATAAATGGTAAAGTCTCATCATAAAATCCAAAATTATATACAAAGAAGTGAAAGCAAGGGCTACAACTTCTTTTGAAAAAATTGCAAGCAATATAACTCAAATACAGTCACGTTTCACTTAATGACGAAGAAATGCCGTTTTAGGTGATTTCATCATTGTGTGAGCATAACAGAGTATACTTACATAAACCTAGATAGGATAGCCTACTACACACCTATGCTGTATGGTATAGCCTACTGCTCCTAAGCTGCAAACTTGTACAGCATATTCCTGTACTGAATGCAGTAGGCAATTGTAACACAACAGTAAGTATTTGTGTATCTAAATATAGAAGAGATACAGTGAAAATAAGGTATTATAATCTTATGAGACCACTATTCTGCATATGTGGTCCATTGTTGACCAACAATGCATGACTGTAGATACAACTAACATGGAGTATCCTCTCTGCTTAATGGCTCTCAAGGAGATGAACATTGAAAGATGCCTTATTCTATAGCAGTAAGCAGAACTTTATCAATTTTTTGAATGTCATAGCAGTATTTTTTTATGACTTCCTGACTTAAGGAAGAGAGATATCAATTTGCAGAATACCATTTCTCAAGGAAAAGGATCTCAGCATTAGGAGCATGTTGTACAAAATAATAGGCTGCTTTGTCCAAAGACAGCGGGAGTCTGCTTCTCCTGGCAAGCACATTTGTAACATACGTTTTTAAGCCACATAGATTCTACTGTATTTTTTTTTTTACAATAAAGATTGGTCAAACAAACCAACAAAAATACATTTTCTTCCCGAAGAATATGAACAAATGTCAAAAAAGCAAGCACTTAAGTTACAACTGGCCCCAGGCAAATGTAACTTCATGCTGGGTTTATGCTACTATCATAAACACCACACCACAGGAAATTACTAACACTAACCAGGACCAAGCCAGTCATGTCTTCTCAGAATTTAAGGCATAATTGCCTTAATGAACTCATACAGTATCTGAAGATTTCCAATGTAGAGCCATTCATAAAGTAAATTGTGTTCTATATAATGGTCTTCTGTGTTTGGCCACAGATTATTATGCATTCTTTGGAAATTTTAAGCGGAGGTGAGCATCAGGTGGACCATGTATTATTTTAACTGGGCAGCCATCAGAGAGCTGCATTAAAATTATTTTCATATTTTTCTTGGGTGGTCAAATGTCAGAGAGTAGGGCAGCATGAGATCAATAACAACAATCTCAAGTGTTAAGGATGTTGCTTTATGCACTCAAATTTAGGCATGCAAATGGACAATAGAGATAGGAAAGATCAAGTAAGCAATCCAGTCCACAAATACATCCCAGCAGGGGGAAATGGCTTCCTAAAATAAACCTTCTAATATTTTAGCACTGTTGACTTTTGTATGTCCCTGGTGATTAAGCTTCTATCACTCACTTTTCCTGCAAGACTGTTCTTGAAACCCAATATTTTCCTATGTCGGGAAGTGCCTTAAATTCCCCTTTCTCAGTTTCAACCTACGATCCCAGTACTCCACAGGATATTGGAAGAATAATTAAGCAGCTGTAAATCATCCTAAACATTTTAAATGAATGTTATCCCAACTCCTAGAATCAAAAATTAGCCTCTTGTTTACAATTTAAATTTTTTTATATTATTTTTCTCTCATTATATATTATGCAATAGCAATTTGGTAAAGAGATGAAATCCTTTAAAACGGGAACTATGAATGTAATGTAATTTTAATTAATATGTTACATATTTTTAATTTGAAGTAGCATATTAATCTTTTCTCTTCCTTGATTGCTTTTGTTGCTCTCCCCTACACAATTTTAGTTTAAGCCATTCATCTGGAACAAAGGACATTTTATAATTAAATGTTACGTTTTGAGTTGTTTTAGTATACAACTTTAACATACCTTATTAATTTTATATTTAGAGACAAAACAACCCAGTCAGTATGACTTCTAGATTTCATGCTTCCACTTTAGTTTTTGGTCTCAATATTAGATCTCAACCTTTAAGTTAAAAGATAGCTGTGTTTGTCCATTTAAATATCTTAGACTGGGTAATTTATAATGAAAAGAAACTTATTGGCTCATGCTTCTAGAAGCTGGGAAATCCAAGAGCAAGAAGTTGCATCTGACAAGGGCCTTCTTGGTGCACCATCTGATTGCAGAAGGAGGGCAAAGAGAAGGCAAGAGAGAGGAAGAGGGAGCTGAACTTGTCCTTTTATAAGAAATCCACTCCCGTGATAACTGTTAATCCGTTCATCAGGGCAGAGCCCTCGTGGCCCAATCACCTCTCATTAAGCCCCACCTCTCAACACTGTTGCACTGGCAATTAATTTTCTAACACGTGCTTTCAGGGGGACCCAGTCAAACCATAGCAACATGCTAAGTGGAGAAAATGTCCCACTTGAGATCAACAATTTGTAGAACACTATTTAGAAGTTTATGTTTCCCTCAGCCACTCAATCTGCCTCATTGACACTCCCTCCTTTTCTCCTGTGCAAGATTCTCTTGATTTTACCCCTTGGATAAGAAACATTTTCTCTGCATAAATTAGGAAACTTCTCAATACTGTATGTCAGTACTTATGCTTCAACTTACAAATGTGTAAGAGTGTCTCACAGTAGGATTTTGCATTTCTCAAGGTTGTACACTCCAACATTGGAAAAAATAACATTTGATATTTTGCTAGCTTCTCTCCCAAGGGTTGTTTTAATATTAGGGTTGTGCTTATTTTTTTCCTAGATCAATATTACCATATTAATTAAGTTGGCCCCTTATGGAGGCATTATTGAGAATTTGAACAAATCCTTACAACTTCTTTAATTTCTCATGTCTTTTATGATCTTCATCCCTTAGTTATCTTGCAGGAAAGCTATTTCATTCCACCTTTGGCTTCAGCATAATGCATAACAATATTAAATATATATACGGGAAAATAAAATATAAGCTAAAAAAAAATTTCTGCTTGAAAAAAACACTTGAGTTATAAAACAAATATGCCACATGAAAAATGACAATTTATAGGGCAGAGAGTAACACTACAATATGATGGTGAGTTTTAGTGATAATGGTTTATGTATTTTGTAATATACAAATTTTTTTCAGTAGAATTTTAAAAGAAACCTTGGAAACTGAGACTATAAGGTTATAAATAATTTATATATAATAGAAATAATTTATATAATAATTTAATAATATTATAAATTATAATATAATAATAATTTATAATAATTTATATAAGTAGTAATTTATCAAGGTTTTGTGAATTTGTCATAAGCAGTATGAAAGGCAATTGGAAATCTAACACTATCACTGTTTCATTTCTTTTTTAGCTCTCAAAGGCCATCAGGTTAATACAATGCAAAAGTCCCAGATTTCTCCCAAAATCAGGGACTTCACCATTATACAAATAACCAGCACTGATTTAGGCAATGGATGGCACAGGCTTTCTTTGAATGAGCAGTAAATCGTGATCTTATATGAAATTACTAAACTTAATGTATGGTTATTTTTCTTTGTCTAACTTTTCTACAGAAAGAATAACTGATGAAAAGTAATAGTAAGTACCAATCCAGCACTGACTTTCTTTCAAATTAGCTAAAGTTATAATAAATAGACTAACTTTGAAGTTCACATCTATTATGCATCCAAATAAAGTATTTTTTATAAATGCAAATACACACAGGCAAACATTTTAAAAATTAAGACTAATGATTTTCTATGTTCATTTTTATTTGTAATTTTAAAATTAACTCGATTATGTATTTTGTTTTGAATTAATAAGCACTGAATTGGCTGAGAGCCAAGATTATTGATTTTAAAATTACATTTTCTTTATCCACGGAAGTATATTAACAGGAAAATTGCTTGATATAATTATTTTTTATTAAAAGAAATCATATCAAACTGCTAAAAAACAAATTAAATCATTTTCTTAAATTTTCTCTTATATAATAATAAAAATTAAAGGGCCTTATGATTTCAGTAAGAGTTTTTATATAATATCTACTGATGTATTAATAAATAAATTAAAGAAATTATAAATACATATATAAAATATAAATATAAATTATGGAATACTGATCTGTATATATACAATCAGAAATGCAGAAATGAATTTGCTAAGAGATGTAGGGGTCAGTAAACGTTTTCTGTAGCAATCCAAAAAGCAAATATTTTAGGCTTTGCAGGCCATATTTGGTCCTGATTGCATATTCTTCTTTGGGGTGTGTATGGTGCAGGAGGGGGTTGTGCATTTGTGTGGTGTTTATATAATCCATTAAAAATGTAAAAACCATTCTTAACTCACAGGCCATTTCAAAAACAGGTTATAGGCTGAAATTGGCCTCCAAGCCATAGTTTGATGAATCCCTACTATCGAGCAATAAAATATAATATTTGGGCATATCCTTTCCACGGGGTAGAAATCAATTGTGTCTATATCACACAATATTTATTTGTATTTCTATGGACAAGAATCATTTGCTTTACTGTCCTATGACTACAGTTTAACATCTACCCCTAGAGAGTAAAGGGTAACCTAATCAAGAGAAAGACAATGATACATACCTGTATGGAACCAGAAAACCCCTACAAAAGTCTGCTAGACAATGCCCAGCACTCCCGAGAGAGGACATTCTCAAATCACTTCTGTCCATTCCCAAGTCATGGACTATTTTTCTGTCCTTCATTTTTGTTAGATAATAGTGAAGCTTATGAGCTCTACATAAACCTGGGTTCAAATCTCTGAAATTCCATTCATGTGGTATTTGGCTTTGGGTACATAATTTAAGGCCTATAAATCTTGGAATATGTATTTATGTGAAAAATATTGTTACTAACACTGTATTGGTAGTTTTAATATTAAATGAGGTAATACCTATATAAAATTGCATCTTCTTTTTATCCCTGCTCTCAACCTCTAGATTTCCTTTCTGAAATCTGAACGTCTTAGAGCTAACCATAGGAAGAGATTTTGTATTGTTATTCAAAGCTGAAATCTCTCAGCCCACCTCCATCATTATTCATTTCATCATATAAAAGAAAGGAGCTACTCGATTATAAAACAGCTTTATAGTCAAGCACATATCCAGAACACTATATGATGTTCAATAAGTCCTTTAGCTTGATACAAGCAATATATTTCCAACTCATAGGGAATCCCTCAGGATGGTGAAAAACCTACAATAGTTTCCAGATCAGTGGAACTGATCTTATAACCCCTAGAGTGTTCCTGAGGTCAAAACTATTTTCACAGTAATGCCAAGGCATTTTCAACCTCTTTTTCCCTTATTTGTTTAGAATTCTCCAAAGCCTACATGACTTGTAATAGTAAAACAGATTAAATGCAGAAGCAGATATTATCATCCAGATAATGTCTAGTAAGCCAAATATTAAAGAAATTGCAGTAAAATATAAAAGAACATCTTTTAACTATCTTTTTCAGAAAATATAGTTTCATATGTAGTAAGTGTCTTATTGTCGCTCATGAATACATACTCCAAAAATGTCTCATGCTCATTTCTAACACTGTGAATATCAATGAATATAATACACACAAAACCTTGTTGGGATCCCCAGTATGTTTTAAGAAAGAAAAATGGTTGTGAGACCAAAATTCTTAAGTACTGTTCTAGATATTAAACATGTCACTTAGCTCTGTGTAAGTGGAGAACTTTGTTTTAGATTGTTTAAGAACAGCTTGTGGCCACCCTTTTGTTTAGAAGACAGCCTCCCCTCAGATTGTCTTCCCCTGTCCACTTTCTCTTCATCCACAGAAACCACCAATCGGAAGCTGCTTCTTTGCTCCTTCTTCCACAAAATGTCTGTCTTGTGTGCAACTCCTGGCACAGAACGTTAGTGACTCTTGTTCTTCCATTGTCCCTGCCCTAAAGGGGAGGGAAACTTTGTAAGTCAGGACCTGGAGGGGTAGAGAGATCTTCACAGTGATGTGGGCTATGGGTCAAGTTCAGACCTCTCACGATGCAAATGCTATTCTCAGATACAGTGAAAAACGGCACAGACCTACACTTACTGGTCTTACATCTTGGCTCTGTAGTAAGTAACTCTGTAAATTATTTTCATCATCGATTGTAACCAGCAAATGTCCCAATCAAATGGGAAGCATTCTGGGTTCAACCATACTGGGTTCTAGCTTGGCCATAAGTTCTGGCTTTAATGATAGGTGCATTAGTGAATTACTAAATTTCATTGGTCAAGCCACTCACAAATACAGGCTTTTACATTTGAATTCTAAAAGCTCCATAGAAAGTTGTATGTGCTCTACTTCATAAGAACATAATTGACAGGGGGAGTAGCAGATGTTTGAGGGCTAGAGGTGCATTCTGAGATCCACAGATAGAGAAAAATGATCAAGAACATTCAGAATGGAGAAATTATGTGCTAGGTAGAAAACTCCATAAATTCTTTCATTTATTTACCAGAATGACTTCGAAATTATTTTGAATTTATGACTATTAATTTATCTTTTGTAAAAAAAGACACTTCCTATTGATTCTCTTAATTCTTTTCCTCTAACATCACACCAACAGTTAAAATTAATGGTCTCTCAGGGAAATTTGATTGAGAATTTAGTAATTCTTGAATTGATTTAGAGATTCAAAGGATAATAATTTTATTTGGTTAATTTAGCCAAACAATCAATTGAAGGGAAAATAAAGCCTGTCATAAATCTTTAAGTTTAGTCAAACAAACTATTTGATGTTCTGTTTTAAAAGTACATATAATTAACTCACTGGCCAACTGTGGTGAGTGTGGAGGGATTTTTTTTACTACCTAACGCAAAAAACTATTTTGCTATTTAAACCACTTTCCTGTAATTCTGAGACAGCCAGGAGTTTATCACTGAACCCCATATATTTTCCTGGGCTTTAAATAAATGATATGCTTCAGCTTTTTCTGATCCAGATATATAAAGGTCACTTATTTTTATTTATCTTCAAGAGCCCATTGACTCTAATGCTTGGATCAAACATTTTTATTTGCAAATTCTTGACATGTTTGTTAATTAACTCCAAACTCCCAGAAAAAAATAATAGATGGGCCAAAACTTAAATTTATAATTTATATTATTATGTAAAACTCCTCACATGAGATTATCTCTTCATTAGGTGATTACTAATTTACTTTTCGTATCATCCAAATGAGAGAGAGAGAGAGAGAGAGAGAGAGGTGTTGTGCATGCCACTGCATCAAGGTTGCCTGACTGCACCATAGATCTCATCATTAATCTTAGTGTAATGTAATCAATGCTGAAATCAAAGATAAAATAATATTGTACTAGGAATTAAGAGTAAATAAAACAGTACAACAAAACTGGTTGTAAAATAAGTTTAAGACAAAGTCATAAACATCCCTTTTTTTAATTAATTAATTTAGGCATTCCGCATTTGTTTTAATTATACCTTGCACAGAGAAATTCCCCTGGTGAGAGTTACTTGACAAGTTTCAATATACTCTAAAATTTTGCATATGAATTTCTTCTCTTTTGATGTTTAGCTTCTAATCTTTGTGCTCTGTTTTCTACAACAGCTATTTACTAATGCCTTAACAGATATTTAGGCTAATCCATTAAACATTTACTAAGCATTGTTATGGACTGAATGTGTAACCCAAAAATTCATACGTTGCATCATCATCCCCCATGTAACGGTATTTGGAGGTGGGACATCATCATCATAGATACAAAGGACACAGAATCACCACTTCCTGCATTTATCAGATTCTAAATCCAGCCCTTAGAAAGGAAAACTGTTGTATATATTTCCTTGGAAGAGACAATGCAAATAGACATTGAGACACACATTTTATGAAATGGTCTCACAAATGCCAAACATTGCAGACACAACCTCTTGGATTCCTGCTCTTGAAACTTTTTGCTTTGCATACTGGAGACATCAGAAACTAGGTGCTTCCTTACATTCTATTACTGTGCAAATTTTTAGGCATTCATCTTTGATTACAGAAGTTGATGTGTGAGTGTTTAGAAGAAACAGAGTCTAAGAAATGAGACTCTCCTGCCCTTCATATGGTGTGTGTGGCTCCCCATGGATGTCCTGGTGCATTATTTTGGCTTTCTGGCCTCTCTCAGTAGGTGATAGTGCTTAAACTTAGGCAATGGAGATAAAGCTAGCTAGCAGAAGTTAGGTTTCACAGTCTGACTACGTCTCTGGAGGAACCAGATCCTGTCATCCACAGGAAAAAACTAAAACAGCTACTAAACTACTTCTATTTGGTGTTTTAAAATTGAATTTTTACTTTTTGAATGAATTTGAAGAAATTTTATTTTTCTGATCAGACAAAACTTCTCCTTTGGGGAAGAATTATTGGCACATTATAAACTAAGCTCTACACCTGGAAACAGGCATTTCTGCATCAGAATGGTGGAGAACATTATAAGACCAGTGAATTCCATGAGCACGGGCCCATCGCCACACTTTATTTGCTTTGAAGTGAGTTCCTAGATCAGAAGTAATACTGTGTGGAATATCATGATGGTGCATAAGGCATTCTGTAAGTCCATGGATGATAATTTTAGCAGAAGTGTTGCATGAAAGGAATGCAGATCTGTAGCCAGAGTTGTTGTCTATTTCAATGAAGAACAAAATGCTGCCCATTCCATAATGGAAGTTGCCCAATGTAACCAGCCTCCCACCTGGTATCTGACTGATCACCTGGGGAATGGTGTCATATCAGAGACTCAGTATCAGTCTCTGGCAAATTGGTTGCTGGCAAATCGGGCACTCAGCAGTGGCTATGGACAGATTGGACTTGGTGAATGGAAGTTCACGTTGCAAAGCCCATGCATATCCTCCATCCTTGCCACCATGACCACTTTGTCCATGAGCCCATTGGGCAATGACAGGGTGGCTGGGGAAAGTGGCTGACTGGCACCCACAGACAGGTCATTTTGTCCATTTTATTATTAAAATTTTTCTCTGCTAAGCCACCCTTTGGTGAGTGTTCACATGGGATGCAAATATCTTCATGGGTTTTTTTTCCCCCTATTTAGAAAGGTCTACCTATAGACTCTCCCCGATTTCCTTGTCAACAATTTTCCAGTTATGTTCCTTCCAAGCACCTGACCATCTGGCTGAATTTATTGCCATAGCCCATGAATTGGTGTATAATCACACATCTGACCAGTTCTCCTTCCAAGCTAAGTGATCAACTAGATGCACTGCTCAAAGTTCTGCCCAATAGGAAGATTTCCCTTTACCACTTCCCTGCAGGGATGTTCCAGAAAAGTGCTCTAGTGCAGCCATTGTCCACTTTTGGGTGATGCCTGTATAAAATGCAGAACTATTTCTAAGTCAGGCCCAAGTATTCTCTTTCTCTGCCAACTGATTGGAGGGAACTTCCCATGAGGTCATGGGTGCAGGCAGAGAGAGAGAAGGCGGTGTGGCAGATTTTGGTACCAGAAGTGGGGTGCTTCTGTAAAAAATTCCTGAAACATGTGGAAGTGGCTTTGGAACTGGGTAATGAGTAAACACCATTGTAGTGAAGTCTGAGATGGAAATGAAAAACAGGTTATTTGAAACCAGAGGAAAACTGATCCTTTTACAAAGTAGCAAAGAACTGGCAAAATTATGTACTAAATGTTTCATGAAAGATTTAACTTACATTATATGGTGGGCCCAACCTACTGAACCAAAGGGCTGTACCTGCCCACAGAACTCTGGAGATGATCATATGGGTGATGTTGCCTTTCCAGTGGACCCGAAGGCCAAAGCATCACAACAAAGAGGCATTTTCTTGAGCACTAAGATCTAATGAAATTTGCCTTGCTAGGTTTTGGACTTGCTTGGGATACAACACCCCTTTCTTCCTTCAATTTCTCCTACGTAGAATGAAAATATCTATTTTATGTCTGTCCCACCACTGTATTTAGGAAACGTATAACTTGTCTGTCTTTACCTTAGGTTTTTACAATAATAAAAAGATTTTTGTTTAAATCACTCCAAAAATAAATAAATAAATAACGTGTCTGGTTTCACAGCTTCATAGCTGGAGAGAAATTTTGCCTCAGGATAAATTGTACCTTGAGTTTCACCCATATCTGGGTTAGATGATATCTGGATGAGACTTTGGACTTTAGAACTGATGCTGGAATGAATTAACAATTTTCAAGCTGTTGGAATAAAATGAATGTATTTTACATGCAAAGAGGACATGAGTTTGGGGGTACCAGGGACAGAATACTACGGACTTCCAAAATTCATACATTGAAGTCCTAACCACCAATGTGACTGTATCTGGAGACAGGGCCCATTAAAAGGTAATTAAGGGTGTATAATCATAAGGGCAAGGTCTTAATTCAATAGGACTAATGTACTTTTAAGAAGAGATACCAGTGTTCCCTGTCTTCCTCTCTCTTTTTCTCTGTCTCTCTTTTCAAAGAAGAGGTCATGTGAGCACACTGTGAGACAGTGGCTGCCTACAAGTCAAGAGAAGAGACCTGAGAATGAAACCTACCCTGCTGGCACCTTGATCCTGGACTTCCAAGCCTCCAGGAATATGACGAATAATTTTCTGTTGTTTAAACTGCCCAGTCTATGGTATTTTGTTATGGTGACCTGGGCAGACCAATAGGCCTATGTAACTTACATTTTTACAAAGATGTAAAGCCCCTTTTTTAATATTTAAGGGTTTTTTTCAGTATCAAAAAGAAAACCCAAGAATAAATCAAATGTCATAAACAGTAGGTATCTTCTGAATGCTAATAGGCCAAACAAATTAAATAGATACATATAAAGTTATGAGTTCTAATTACTCCCAACAACTAATTATGTGTAGTAAAATTGAGAACTATGCCAAGATGTGCAGATAAATCAGTGGATCACAGATTTAAAATGTTTAAACTTCTTCTTACCCCATCTCTCCGGGTCTTGACACATGTTCTTTTGACACATGCCTCTCTTAAACTCCTACACATCATTTGGTCTTCAGCTTACACGTCACCTCCCCAAGAAACCTCTCTTAGCCCTTAAACTGAGTTAGGTTTCCCATTATATGTTTCTAAGACACCCTTAACTTCTCTTTTGTAACAATTTCAAACTCACAGTATTAGTCTAGATTCTCCAGAGAAACAGAACCAATAGATAGGATGAATGGATGGATCAATCGATAGATGATAGACAGATTATTATAAGAAATTGGTTAATGTGATTATGGAGGCTGAGAAGTCCCAATATTTGCAGTTGGCCATTTGGAGGTGCAGGAGGTCCAATGGTGTGTTTCTACTCTGAGCCCAAAGTCCTGAGAACTGAGAGAGCTGATGGAGTAGTTCTTATCTGAAGGCCAGCAGTCTCAAGACCCAGGAAAAGCCAAGGTTTCAATTTGAGTCTCAAGGCAAGAAATAACCAATATACCCATTTGAAAGCAGTCAGGCATAAGAAATTTCCTCTCATTTTTTTTTTTTTTGTAATTTATACTTTTTTAATCTGGCACAGAACATTATCAGAAAACAACCTTCAATCTAGAGGGGAATCTAGAGTAGGGAAATCAGTAGCCAACTGTTCCCAAGGCCAACCTTGTCACAGAGTAACCTCTGGGCCACACCACCCCTGGAGCTGTAAATGTTATCTACTGGAAGGCTTCTAGAAACGCTTGTCTCCCACTACAATCAGAAAGTAATGCTAGAGAGCGGCACCCCAAGGAGATGACATCTGTAGTTTTAAAAGACAAAAACAAAACCAAATAGAGCTCCAGAAGGGAGATTACAGACCAATCACATGAATGGCAGGCGGCTGTCAGTTGGCCGACCCCTACTGGGTCTGAAGGGAAATCTGTCATTGGGGCCACCTCGCCCTGGCAAGGTGGGATTAGGTCCTGGAAATGGGCCAACTGGATCAAAGCATGGTCTGAGTGGAGGGAATTTACAGGAGGGTCAGCCTTTTGTCCTGTTTGGGCCTTCAGCTGATTAAATGAGGCCCACTCACTTTATAGACAGCAATCTGCTTTACAGATTCATATGCTAATCTCATCCAAAAACATATTCCAGAGACACCCAGAATAATGTTTGACCAAATATCTGAGCACCACGTGGTGGCCCAGTTATGTTGACACATAAAATTAACCATTACACACACTTATTATTTTTCAATAACAATGACACAAAACCTGTGTCTGGTTTTCTCATCTGCACATTCCCAGTGCTTAAAAATAATAGACACTCATTAAGTATTTTCTTAAGTGATTAGAATAACTGATTAAATACCAATTCAAAAGCACTAACTCAATCTTTATATGAATAAAATATTTTTGTGGCTATGATGAATATAAGAGTACATATGCCTTTTGCTTGAATCTCCCTTTACCGTTTACCAAGACTTTCTCCCTGGAAAATCTTTTCCATTTAGCAAAGCAAAGAATTTCTGGATTCATTTATATTTTTCTAATGATGCTTTAGTAATTTCCATTATAAATTCAATTGAGATGGAATGCCTTTTGCTTTATAATGTAATTCATATATTGAATATTTAAACCTTTATTTTATATATGTATTCAAAATGTTCTTTAATTGATCCCACATTCCCCTCCAGATATATTCTTATCATCTGTCCTCTACTTCACAAGAAAACTTCTCAAAAAGTTGTCAATATAAATAAGGTTGCTGCCATTATTTCATCACCTACCTCCACGTACTCTAGCCTTACCTCATCTTAGCTTTTGCTTTACCAGTGGCTCTCCCATGTCACTAAATCTAATGGTTAATTTTGAAACCTTGTCAAACTTAATGTCTCCCCAGCATTGACTGTGTTAACCCCTCGAACCTTTTGGAAATAATCTTTCCCCTCAGCTTCCGTGACACATTTTTTTCCCATCTCTCTGTCCTCGCCTCTGCGAGGTTTATCCCCCTCTCCCTAACTGCAACTATTGAAGGCTCTCCCAGCTTTGTGCTAGGTCTTCTTCTCAAACTGCATTTCCTCAGCTAGTCTCAATCACCAGCAACATGGAGATGACTCACAGTTTGTGTTTCCACCCAAGTCTTTCCTCTGTGTTCCACACCATGTACGTATGCCACTGCATTTGGATGTCTCAAAGCCCACCTCATCCTTTGCCTCTTTTCCATTCTGGTCCTAATCCAGTGTTCTCAATGTCAATAATGTTAACAGCATGTTTGTATGTGCAAAAGAGAATGCTAAGAATCTTTGTTAATACCTCCCTCTTTATCACACCCTTGTATCTACAATCACTCTGTTGATGCCACCTCGTATATATCTCTTAATTTCCTCTATTCCTTCTCTTTCACACCCCCTTTCTCTTCCCTAAGTTCAAGCTAACATTACTTCTGATCTTCAATAAACCTGCATGACTGAGACAATTGGTTAACTTTTTCCCCCTGAGTTCATTTCTAGTCATTCCAAGCTATTATCCATATGCTGCAACTGGAGTGACCTTTTCAAAATGGAAGACTAATCACATATCCACAATGCTTAAGAAACTTTGATGGATTTCCTTTGTATTATATTTAGCCTAAACAGAAAAGTCTTAATATGTCTATAAGACATATTCATAGTCATACCTTCCACTATCTTTCCAGGTTCATCTTTAATTTATTCTCTTCTATCTTCTTTACCCACTTACTGTTCCACTACACTGAAGACACGCATGTGTCTTGGCCTTATCTCATTTGCTTGAATGCTCCATACTTTTTCATATGACATAGCCTTTACCATTCAATTTAGAATGTCCCCACACCAATACCCCCAGACATAGTCTACCACCAGTTAACAAATTGGCACAAGCCTCAGTGAGGTCATCCCTGACTCACTGATTCTAGATGTACCTAAAACATCATATGCTTTTCATGACGGATCCAATGTAATTTTATTTGTTTCATCATTTTATCAATGTTTATTTTTTCCACTAGATTGTACAGTCCATTAGAGTTACTATAATGTCTCTTTTATTCACATTTATTCCCCAGATCCCGCCTGACACATGGATTAATAAATGATAAAACTAACTGGACAAAAATTTATTGAGTGTTGATTGTGTGCCGATACCACAGTGGTGATATAAAAATATGATAGCCCCTGCCCTCAAAGAGCCTAACTTTCAGTTTAGGAAATAAACATAAATATAAGTGAAAGTAAACACTGTAGTAAATAATTAACATCAAATGGTATGACTTGAGAAGTCACATTATAATTTTAAAATAACTCCTAAATACAACAAATAAGACACATATAGCTGGAATGATGATTTATAAATGAAAACAGTGGGAGATGGACCTTGAAAAATGGGAAGGCACTGGAAAATCATTAAAAAGGCTGAATTTTCTTGGGAGAAGAATGCAATGAACAGCAATCCAGAGGCAGGTAGGCCTCGGGGATCCAGATCAGTGGGAACGATCTCCACAGCAGCCTTGCTAGGGCTCCAGTGTTCTGTGGAAATGAGCAGAGACTGCAGTCCTAGAATTTGATAAAGCCACACCATGGATGATAAGAATTTTAATAGCTGGAAATTCTGAAACAAAGCCTTATCATTATATTTCTGCAAAGTAATAGAAGTATTATTGCTGTGTATCTGGAATGTGGGAAGAAAAGGTGTGAAAATCCAATGAGCTGGTGAAAGTTGCAGTCTTATTGGACAGTTTCCTAAATCTCAGTAAGATGTTGGGAATTATCAGCACAGAAAGCAGGATATGTGTTCTTCCCCTCAGTAATAAGAGTTGTTCTATGTCTTCAAAATTCTATTTTTCATGCTTAAATATACCCACAAAACTTTCTTTTAAAGAAAAATGAAAAGATGGTTTGCCAACAATCCTTGGAAATTGGTCGCTTATTCTGAAAGCTATGTCTTTTAAAAGAACAGAGTAGCAGTACTTGACGGTATCAAATGCAAACATATTACTTCACCTGTGAAATCATCATTTTGCAACAGAAGAGTTAAAAAATTCACAACCCCTTTCATGGAATTTTCTATGCAGAAATACTAACGTAAATATCAATGCAACACTGATTTATAACATTTCTGTGGATGTATATCAATAAAAAAATATAAACTGTGTCACCAGGTCTCCAAATCACAATGGCATTTAGTCTGGAAATGGTTCAAAAATAAGCTTCTATTTAATTTGATTTCTTATCAAATTAACACATCACATAGTTTTAAGAGTCAAATATTTCTGCAAGGCTTGTTTTGAAAAAAACTGGTTTCAATTCCTCCTCTACCCCACTCACCCTGCTTCCTGCTTCTAGAAGCATCCCTTAGTTGCTTAATTTCAGATTTAAGCATGAACTATTGACTTCCAGCTATGGAACATGAGGATCTGACTCTCTTTCAGTCCCCTCCCTTCCTCTGGGTCCCACTACATTCACACAGTTTCCATCCTCCTTCCTCTTAATGTAAGGATATCAAATGTTGTTTAGATTCACATTCTGTTTATTGTAACCATGCAAAAGTATTCACCCTGAGTCATGTGACATATGGTGACATCTTCAGTGTCATTTTATTTCCTGCACAACTTTCTGCTTTTCCGAATCAGTAGTTTAAATCCAAGCACTCTGCCAATCATTTACTCTTTTTCAATACATTAAAACACATCAGGTATTCTATCTATCTTATTTTTTTGCAGTAATCACTCATGGAGCCTTCTGGGTCACTTCACTGTAAATACAGAGAACAGCTGTCATCGTAGGATCTCTTCTGTCATAATCTTGGGGGATTTTCTTTACTTATCTCTTCAGTCGAATCCAACGTTCACTAGAACCCTTGTCTTCCTCTTCTTTCTTTATTCATTCATTTTGTTGGAATATATATGTTTTAGTAGCTTTCTAGGAAAGCATGTTCTAGAGGTAAATATTTTTATTAACTGCTTGTCTTTATTTATTCTGTTTATATATATTTAGTACAGAATCTTTGTTGAGAATTTATTTCCCTCAAAAATTTGAAAGCATTTATCCATTACCTTTAAGATTCCATTGATGTTGTTGAAAAGTCCAATGTCATTTTTATTTTTTGGTAATTTTAATGAAATCTTGTTTCTTGAAAATTGTTAAGTGTGTTCTTTTTCTCCAACATTCCAAAGCTTCATGATGATGTCATAGTGCAGGTCTTATTTCATTCATTCTGCTTAGTACACAGCAGTATGTCTCAATCTTAATGCTTGCCCTGGTGCTGGGGAATAGTCTTTATTTCTTTGATGATTACCTCCCTGCTTTCTCTTTCTGAACTGATCCTTTAATTTTTTTAACTTTCCTTTCTTACATCCATCTCCTTTAGTTTGCTTTTTTGAGGAGAGATTTGCTTAGCTTTATCTTCCATTTTTTTTTAAGTTTCCACTATCATGTTTTTAATATCCAAGAGGTGCTTTTTGTTCTCTAAGCCTTATACTGTAACTGCGCCGTGTGCTGATTTCATCTAGTTAGTGTCTTCTCATACATCTCTATTTCTGTTATTTTTTTTTAAATCTTTCTTTCTTGTGCAGTCTCAATTTCCTCAAAGGATTGTTCCTCTCTTTGTATGATTTTGTCTTCAACTTTAACAGTAGAGGATTTCCTTCATTGCCTAGCATCTGGCTGCCTACTTGTAACAAAACGTGGGCACTTAGCAGCTTACTGGAATTTCTAAATTCCTGGTAGCGATTCTCCATCACTGAGTTTATTATAGGCTGGTCTGGCTGGGCAGTAAGGATGGAGAACCCCAATGCCAGTATCCTTAGCTCTTTTTCTCCTGGGATGGTCAGATACCATGGAGAAGATTCTTCCAATCTTTTAACTGGAGGGTAAGAGTCTGGCTGTCAGTATTCTGGGAGATAAGTGGTAAGAATATTTGAAAAAAAAGCCCTCACTTTTGAAAATATAATATTCCATTTAATATCTTTATTTTCAATACAGTATTCTCCTAACTATACCTCTTGCCCACTGTCCCTCCATTATAACTCCTCCAGAGAAAAAATTTCCAGTCTTCTGCCAGCTACACATAGTGATAGAGTGGGTAAGGGCGACCAAGTATTTCAGATATGGGCTTTCAACCAACTATTCTTTTTAAACACTAGTCTCAAACTCTCTTCCAGAAGTACCTGTAGTAGCCAGTTTTTCTGCCTTTTATGGGTTCTGTGGTATAAATAGTTTTGCTTATTAGAATTTGTCACTGTTGATTTATGATGTGACTTTCTGAAGTCTGAAAAGTCAATTACCATTCACCTGTTTACTTTCTAGCTTCTAAACCTGAGGGTTGTATATTTTCTCTTCTTTTTACTTTTGTGTGTATATATCTTTTAAGAACTCCTTTTACTACCATATGAATAGGATATCAAGGGAGTAGATGTAAATATTTGTGTTTAATCTGCTTCTCCAAACCTCTTCATTAGCTCTTTGACTCATCTGTATTAATGAGAGTATTAGTGACGATTTTCAGTGCTCTTTGAGGATTGTATGAGATGATATCTGTAGAAGCACCAAGCAATAGGTCTGACACATTATTAATATTACAGCCACTCAATAAATATTTGCTGTCCCTTCCTTTTGAAGTAGTAACTATGATCATCTCTCTCATGTTACTCTTACATCCAGGATGTCCCATCCTTTCCCACTCTCCTGATAGAGATGCTGAGGCTCAGAGGGGCTCGAATCAGTTATCAAAGGGCATGGAAACCATTAATGTCAGAGGTACTTTAATCTTTTCCTTTCTTGCCTTTTTGAACACATGTGTCATTCTCTTTCAGTCTGTCCCCTTATATGTAAGGATGCTAGTTTTGTTTTTGCAAAATTTGGCTAGTCATGTTCTCTAATAGGTGAGTAAACTATGGCTACAAAAGATATTACAAAAATGGGCCAAAAGTGCTTACTTTAAAAGAAAATATAACTGATCATTCATGGCAGCAACTAACTAAACAGGCAACGATGTCCACAGCTGGCCATGGATTCGCAGCAGTTGCCCTAAATGAAACTCAGAATTTGCACACTTCTCCAAAAACTAAGTAGGAATATAACTAATTCTAAGAGGGTCACATTTCATGAGATAAAGTGCTCCATTTTTCTCCTATACTGTGGTCAGCATTGCTGGTGTGAGACAGACTGGGTAAGCTTCACAAAATAGACCCTGGGTCCCACCCTCAGAGATTCCGATTCCACAAGTCCTGCTAGAGCCCAGGAACCTAGATTTCCACTTTAAATGTGCTCAGGTGATTTGAAGCATAGCCAGGTTTAGAAGCCACCCTAGTAGCGTATATGCCATTTAGATAGAGCAGAAATACAGGGGTATTTTCTTAACAGATTAGTGAAGTATCCCAAGAAAAGTTTTTAGAAGTTTCTGTCATAACTTTCTGTTTCAGTGGCTCCAAAAGATCATTTGAGTGAATTTTCTCCGTGACTTTACAATTCTGATCACGTCCTCTCACCCTGGATGACTGAGCAGAAGAGGGAGCTGAAGCAGCAAGGCAGGCACTCGGGGCCTTTGAGATTTACCATATTCCACAGCAGCTTTTCCGGCAGAGACAAGCGCCATGTGCTCTCAACACACTGATAGATGAGGTGGCAGCTTTGCAGCTGCCACCTAGAAATTAAATACAGTGCGCTACCTGCTGAAGACACTCTTTGGATGGAGCATGTCGGTCTTTCACGAAAAGTACCATTATCTAGAGATTGCATCTCACTGATCTTTTACATACTTTTATTGTTGTACAAATCACATTTAATCAGGTGTTCATGAGGAAACAAAGAAATTGATGACCTCTTCCCTTGCAAAAGTAAGGAATTTTACCTGAACAAGAGAGTAGAGATGTCTGGATCATTATACTAACACTTTTTTTCTTATGAATTGAAGTTTTTTATAAGTTCTTATGAATTTAGCACAAGGTCCATATGGTATATTTACAGATGTTAAGCTCTAAATGAATGCTTCAAATAGAATCACAGAATTTTATTGCCAAAAAGAACTGAGGATTATGCTATCTACCATAAAATCCTCACTTTATTGGCAAATAAACTGAGGCTTAGAAAACCTAAATGTTTTATCTATGGTCATATATCTAGAGGGTGACATCAGAACCAGATCTTCTAAAGTCTGGAGGAATTTTACTTCCACCATGCCACTTTTCCCAAACTGTGTTCTCAAAAACTACAGGTGTCCCAAAAGATGTTACTAAATGTTTGGTGAGGAGAGATGGATATAAAGGTTTGAATGTATGTGTGCATGTGTATGTGTATATATACACACTATATATATATATATATAGTAGAAACTCTCTCTCTCTCTCTCTCTCTATATATATATATATATACACATATAAATATATATATATATATATATATATACACATATATATATATATGTTGAGTTTCCACAAGGGGTAAGTATGCATCTTTCCTAAGTGTTTGATCATGTAAAATTCTAGTCATTTTCACAGGAGCCCATAGGACACTTTGGGAAATCACCTCTATCCTTTGTGGCTGAATTCTGTGTAATTGTCCTCATGGAGCATATGGTGTTAAATCATGTTAACTTGGTGCAGATTTTTTCTTGTTACTGTTTGGACAGTAACATCCAAAACTTCACCAGTGAATAGACAAGATACTGTACTAGAATTCAAAGGTATTATAACTCTCTGCCCTGAAAAGCTGTAGTGAGACTGAAGTTCTTTGGGAGAATAATTTTGCAGTTTCAATCTCCGTGCTGTGTTTTCTGTTGCAGGTCTGCAGGGGCTGCTGCATTGGTGTGTGAGAACAGGAAGGATACAGTTACATTAGTGAACCATTTTGGAAATTCTTGACCTTGATCTATCAGAATATTTTTCCACATGCTTTAACTGTGCTATTATTGCTCCCATTTCTCCTATTTCTATTTTTCCTTTACTGTCCCTTGAGCTCCTCAGATAAAAGGATCATCAGAAGTACAAAGTGTTGTATTATTACCACAAGCATAAGACCTTATCTCTTTAGTTCATCAGTGAAACTTTGGTCCATTGACTAAGAGGTGTCTAAACTTTTTGAAGTATGCTACCTACATATTTCTGAGAACTTATAAAAATTTTGAAGGACATGTATAGAATTGTGTTATCTCTTTTAAATTCTCAAACGCTGGTTTCTAGAATTTTATGGTTAGTTCCTCTAGAGAAACTACAAACGTAGCTTTTCCCCCTTTTGGCCTGAGATGGATAGGAATAGTTACGTTTATCAGCCTTCTTCCTTAACAGTAGTCGACAAATGGAAAAAGCTTCTTATATCAAAGCATTGACAATTTTAGTTAGAACTGCCATCAAACCAGATCATTAACAAGGAGAGGTGGAGAGAAATATCCGTATTTGCTAACTTTGCTTCTTCTCATATTTTATTGTCAAGAATAGACCGCACAGAGCCCTCGAACTGATGAAAATTATCTGAGAAGTGTCGGTCTATGACGTCCACATAACTCTAAAGAAAATCCAGGTATTGGGATCACTGGGCATGTGCAGTAACCCTTGTCTCAGCCTGCAAACTCTCAAATGCAAAACTTGACTCCATCCTATATTTATATTCCACACCCAAGTACCACTAAAATTCCAATCTCCCAGGTGAGAAGCTTTACGAATAAGGTATTCTTCCTTTTCCTTCATCACCATCAGTCCCCAGCCTCTGATCACTGCCATATTTCCTTCAATATCTCTCTCTTACTTTTCTCCTCTGTATCTCTAGGCACTATCTTATGTCTGGCTTATTGCATATTCCCCTGTCTGATCTTTCTTTTTAAACTGAAGTTCATTTTGTCTTCCGTCCCAGGGTTGTAAATTCCTTAAGGGCACTTACAGTCTTATGCTTCTTTTGTATATATAAACACGGTAACTGGAGCTCAAAAATACCCATTGAATTTGATTCGTTAAAAGCCAGAGATAGTGGAAAGTTCAAATGAAGCACTAGAGGAGATATCCTGACCCCTTGAATCCAGTTACAGAAATTCTGGATTTCACATTCCATGAGGAGTTCAGTCACACTGATCTCTGGCACGCAATGGACAAAAGTGGGGCAATGACATGGAAGTTAGGGCCCTTTGGGTTAGGTAAGTTAAGGCAGTGGAAAAAGAATAAATGATTCACAATAATCATGTTATATTTTTTTCTCTGCAGCTCAAGGCTATTCCACCACCTTGAAAATTTATCTTATCTTATGTCCACATTTCATTAGAAGGGAACTTTCACATAAAAAAAAAGAAGAGTAAGAAATTACAGTTGAAATACTGACTATTCTCCCTTGGAGACCAGAAAGCAGATTTTCATGAACACTCAGGAGCTCTCATGAGCAGTCCCACCTCGCAGTGGTCAGGGTGGTCAGGAAACAGAGAGCAATGTCTTGCCCCTGTACTTTTTGCCTGATGTAGGAAGTGGGATCAAGTGACCCCACTTGAGGTTAGGGCTGGAGAAGATAATAGAAGATGACACGTGTAGGCACAGAGATAACATTTCAAATAAAATTTAACATAACGCTATAACATCATGCTCTAACAAAAGCCAGAGGCAGGAGACCCAGACTTTGTGCCCAGCTCTTTCGCCAGTGTGATTTGTGAGCTCATGTCATTTCTCCTCTAGGATCCTCCTTGGCTTCTTGGCTATGCAATAGGTAGTGCTAATGACATTTACCTGAGAGGGATGTTGTGAAATAGAATGAAAGACAGATTTTCACCATGTAATGCACTCTTTATTGACAGACCAATAAGCAGACAAAACAGCCTGCAATACAAAAACTCAAAAGAAATTACATGCCCCAAAATGTGGAGAGGAAAATGTCCCCAAGTATGCTGTGGCCATGGAAGTACCTGGGGGTCCAGGACTTCCAGTTCAGCATGGGAACCACAGTTCTACGTTCCAGTGACCCAGAAGCAGCTTAGATCTTCATTGTCTTTATTTTTGTCATCCAGCAACAACACTATGATCTTAGTATTTATTGAAAAAGAATTTGTAGGACTTGGCAAGCAAAATACCAATAAACAGAAGACTAGAAGGGTTAGGACAAGAGACAAATGAAAAATAAGTCTATACATCTAATATACTAGCATGCAAGTGGAGTCCAGAAACTAGAAATGCATACAGTGTTTATGAATCGCAGCTAATAAGCAGTGTACAGATACCAAGGATATTGGTGGATGGGGAGCCTTAACACCTATGGTGTTTATTAGACAAAGGAAGATAGGATTTTATGCTCCTCTGCCTCCTACCCAGAGACTGTATGTGATAGAGGAAGTCAGTTTAAAGAAAGGCTCAAATTTCAAAGCTTTCCAATTGCTTTTTATGTTGATAAGGTTAGAGACTCAGGGTAGATGCTTTTTTGTACTTTTATTTCACCTTTTTTTTTCCTTTTTTTTTTTTTTTTTTAGAAAATAACTCGAAAATCCTCTTTGGTTGTGAAAGATGAAGTTGGCATGGTCTGAAAGTTTATTACTTTTCTGCATAAAAGAGATGTTTTTGAGTTTTCTTCTGACAGCCCCAGAATCAAGAAGTTGAAGTGCCCCCCAGAAAAGCAGAGTGATAGAAGAAATGGTATCTTTAAAGGGGGAAGAACAAACTCCAGAAAAATGGAGGTAATGAAATGGAGGAACAGTATAATAAACATGCGTGTGTTTTACAGGCTCAGCATCCCATCTCTCTTTTATCTGTTAATCTCTTTTAAGGCACATGACCCTGAAGGAGTCCAGTAGGAAGATTCTCGTATCGTCTGCACCTTTCCTATTGCGCTCACACATGCACAGGCACACACACCCCACATTAACGTACGCCATAGTGACAAGCAAGTGGCCGTGGTATACATTCATCACTACACTTAATTCCTGGTAACTAACTCACAATCAAGTTCTTCCAAGCATCTCCCTCTCCAGATATTTTTCTTAATGGCTGCATGTTTTTTTTCAAACAAGATTCCAATCTAGGTTACCCATGATACCTTATTGTCCCACTGCAGCCTAGTAAGTGGTCTGAGGAGTGGTATCTGTTCACCAGTGAATATTCTTTGCCCCACAGCATTTTCTTCAATAGTTTTAGCATCCATTGATGGTCCTTGATGTATGCATTTTTTAAAATGGCTCTCAAGCTTTGCCTTTTAATTTAACATTTACTTTTTTCTCAGTTCTGTCTGAAAAACTGGATACAATAGATATGTCTAATAAAGCATGCTGATTTTTCTTTAGAAAAACAGCTCGATCAGACTTTATAAGAATCATAAGGAAGATCTTCTTCTCACATAATTTTTTTTTACTTTGATCTTATCTACTCAAGAAAATATCTTGACATTCTGTAGAAAGCATACTATTTTCCTGGGATACCAGAAAATTGAATTTCAGTTTTATTTGCCAATTGAAGAAACAGGATAGCATGCCTAAATTTCCTTTTAGAGATCTCTGAGACTCAGGACTATTTCTACAGGAAGCTGTCAGTGAAGTCCATGGCAGTGCTGAGCACAAAGGGGAATGGGATAAGAGATTTGGGTCCAGCAGCTTTCAGCACATGCTTGTCAATCAAAATCAAAACAAAGGAAACATTCTTAATAATTTTAACATTTTGTTTAAAAAAGTCTTGGACAAAGAATGTTATGTCTAACTTATTTAATAATTATTAGATCATGAATGATAAAAACTCCCATTCATTAATAATTATTATGCTCAAAGACTTATTCAATAAAATCATTTTAATAGAAATAATATTTCTCCCTGCATGTAACTTCTTTTTTAAGAAGTAATGCTCTATTTTGTCCTTTTTAGCACCAGTGAAAAAGGTACAATTTTCATGAGGAACACAATTCCTAATATGGCACATTGCATGAAGTCTGTTACAACGTTTATTACCTCATGAATTACACATATATCTTTCCAATGGGTCTCTGAATCCACTCTCTTTTTAAATGAATCTTCTAAAGATACCAGTTTCTACATTTCATGCCATTATGGGAAAACATCCAATAGTTTGTCAGCACTTACGGAAGTCAAACTTAAATTTGACATCCCAGGGTCTTAAAGTCTTTTGTACCTCACCTCTTCTTTCCAGTCGCACTTTTCCTTATCCCCATGAAAATGTCCTGATTCTCACTTGGACAGACTATTTCACCAGGCAGGTGGACTTAGAAGCTAGTCAAGTTTAAACTTCATGGCTTCTTGTTTGCACAGGCCCCTAAAGAGTCCTCTCCTAATTTTGTTTTTATAATTTTATTTTCCTTTACCTAAAGAGATGCTCACAAAAAACTCAAACTTCCCCTGAGCATATGTCAAACACATGAATTCCATTCTTTAGTCTTAAAATAGTACCCTAGCTTTTTTAGTTTCCCTCTTCTTTCTTCTTTTCATTCTGAATATTCAAATAGATTCCTTTTTGTTTGTTTGTTTTCCTTTTTGTTGTTGTTGTTTGTTTTAGTTTTTGAAACAGAGTCTCACTAGGTTGCCTGGATTACAGTGCAGTGGCACCGTCATAGCTCATTGCAACCTCAAACTCCTAGGCTCGAACAATCCTCCTGCCTCAGTCTCCAGAGTAGCTGGGACTACAGGTGCATGCCACCATGCCAGGCTAATTTTTAAATTTTTTTTGGAGACAGGCTCTTGCTGTGTTGCCCAGGCTGGTATCAAACTCCTGGCCTCAAACTATCCTCTTGCCTCAGCTTCCCAAAGGGCTGAGATTACAGGTGTGAGCCACTGCATCCAGCCTAAACTGCTTCTTAAAAGCTCAGATCAACTCTGGTGTCTTCCATGAAACATCTCACAGCTACTAGGACTTTTTGGCACTATTACATGCCCCTATTTAAAAAACATTTCTTCTTTTTCTTTTATGTTTTAAAATAATATGTTATATTGTTTTTCTGGTGTGTGTGCCCCTATAAGCCCTCTGAAATATAATTGGAACATGGAGAATATACATACATACATATTTACATACATAAATTAATATATTTTAGGACAATTCTGCATCCTAAGAATGTTTGACTACGCCATGCACTTTAATATTTTGTTCTATATTGACTTTTTTTCTCTCAAGATAAACATCTCTAGATATTTTATTTTAACCTAGCTAGTTAATAACCATTTGTGTTATTGAAATAACCATGTGAATAAATGAAAACAAAAAACTTCATTTGGGATGAGAATTCCCAAACTTGGTACTTAATTCACATGGCATTTGATATGCCTGAACTTTCATTTATTCCCAGAATATTTAGGAAGTGCCGTGTGCTAGGCACTGCACTAGGCATACTCCAATAGTAGCTATAAATAATGAACACACAAATCAAATTAAATGCTGCGAAGGAGACATCACACTTCTTTACAGAGCGAGCCCTGGGCCATGTCTAGCGGTCAGACAGGGTGAGAAGGGGTCCATATAATGAGATTACACCAAGAGTATCATGTAGTCTGGGTTTTCTGCACTTTTTATAATTTAAATCCCACCCAAATGGTATTTCTCTTCTGAAGTAGTTTGAAACATCTCCCTCCCTTACTTTTTCATCTTTAAGAAGCAGACTACTAAAAGAAGACTGCTACAGAGAAAAGGCAGCCACTGAGCTTCAAATCAGAGACAAGAAAAGCTGTTTTATTCTAATGTTAACAAATGCCATGAAGAAGACAAAAGAATTACATTGATTGATTTTGAAGTTGTGTGTGTTTAGTTGGTTTGATTTTTGTTTCTGCAGGAGAATGGCCATTTAAAATTTGGTAGTATTTGCTTTCTGATAGCAAAGACATCGATTCTTCACCTATACAGCAAAATTTTTTTGTGTTACAGAAATCAAGCGGGTCATGTAAGCTCCACAAAGTAAGGCATTGTTCTTGGAGTAAACTGAAATGGCACTAAAATCAATTCCATAGTCACGTAAGGCAATTCTCTCTTTCTCTCTCTCTCCTTTTCTGTGTGTGTGTGTGTATACATCTTATTGGTTATGTTTCTCTGGAGAACCCTAATATGTACTACCTCAAAATTATGATAGTTGTTAAACCTGTTGCTAGATTTTTACTGGTTTTAAGAAGCACATATATCATAGCTCTAAATTTCAAAATATACGGATACTTTGACATGGTTTTTCCATATGATTAGTTCTTTTCATAATCATATTGTTTTATTTTATATATTTATATTACTATTATTTATTCTGAGAAGCAGCCATAGACTCTATCAGATTAACAAAGATGTGCATGTCAAAACAGTGGCTAACGATCCCTTGTTTAACAGCACCAGAGAACTTGAAAGGTTTAATCCCCAAAAGAAGGAAGGAGCAGATGAGTGAAACTAATACACCAAATTAATTTTCTCCCTGATGTATCTATCAATTTTTAAACTGCTCAGGAAAGAATATAAGAAACCAAGGATAAATCACCAGAAAAGCTGAGCAGATCTTTTGAGTCTCTCATGATGTTAGAAATACAAACCTTATTGTTCAAGAGGAAGAGCTCCAGCTGGAAACGCTGGAGGGCTACAGCTTAGGAAAGGCAATGAAGCAGAGGTGAACAACTTTGCAAAGAGCCAAACCCAACTCCCCGTCAGCTCATGCTCTGATTGGGTTGTGGTGATTTGCTCTTTTTCTGGCTGGCTGCCAGAAAGTAGAGTGAATAGCCTCGGGAATAGATAGATAACTTTTCATGCAACATTTCTGCCATTTAGTTAAAAACGAGCAAGCTCCCATATGCAGGACCAAGGGGTGGGGGGACAAATAACAGAAAGAAACTCACAAGTGATGTGGAATTTGAAATAATAGACATTAAGATTTAGAAAAACTATAACTAATATATTCAAGAACATAGATGACCAGATGAAGCATTTCAACATAGAAATTCTAGAACTGAAAAATGCAATATCTTAAAATGAGAACTCAATAGATGGGTTTAGCAGCATATTGGACATGGAGGAAAGAATCATTGAACTGGAAGGTGTATCCTTAGGAAAAAGCAAGACTGACACACAGAGGAAAAAAGATTTAAAATACAGAAAAGAGTTTTTGAGATATATGAGAATGCATGAAAAACTCTAATGTATAACTAGGATAGTAGAAAGAAGAAGACAAAATGGGAAAGAAGTAATATTTTAAAAATAATGTCTAAGTTTTATTCAAAATTAAAGAAAAACATTAAGCCACAGAAGGCCTAAAAACTATAAGTAGGATAAACCAGATAAAACTACAACCTAGGGATATTATGGTAAAACAGTTAAAAACCAAAGCAAAGAAAAAATATTTAAAATAACAATTAAGAACATATTCTTCAAAAAAGCAATGATAAAACTGACAGCTAACTTTCCAACAAAATGATGGAAATAACAAAACAATGGAAAAAGTACCTTTAAAGTGCTAAAAGAAAATAATTCCAGTACAAAATTTTATACTCAATGAAAATAGCCTTCAAAGGCTAAGAGAAAATAAATATCTTCAGACAAGAAAGAATAATACTGAGGGGATTTTCCCTTGCAAACCCACAGTTATTCTTCAAAGATAAGAAAATGACCTTATAAAGAACCATGCAAAGAAAAAGATATATATGAGAGAGAGATATATATTTTAATATAATATCTGAGATATATATATTTCAAAGAATATAGACTACACAAAATAATAATGCTCTGTTGAATGCTCTACATTCTAATTGTATTTAGAATTAAAAGCATGACAATAATAACACAATAAGGGGGAACAGACAAATAGAGTTAAAGTATTTGAAGGTTTTAGCATTGTCTGGGAAAAGCTATAAGTATATTTATATTAGGTTCTATTAAATTAAAGAGCTATAATCTCTAGGTTAACAATCTACAAAAATCAACTTACAATGGATAACAGACTTAAATCTAAGGCATGAAACCATAAGAATTCTAGAAGAAAACATTGGAAAAACTCTTATAGACATCAGCCTAGGCAAAGAATTTATAAAGAAGACCCCAAAGGCAATCACAGCAACAATGAAAATAAATAAATGGGACCTGACCAAATTAAAAAGCTTCTGCACAGCCAAGGAAACTATCATCAGCACAAATAGACATCCTACAGAATGGGAGAAAATATTTGCATGCTACACATCCAATAAAGGGCTGATTATATATATATATATATGTATATGTATATATGCACACACACACATATATAGTTCTATATAGAACAGATGAGACAAATAAAAAAACAAATGGACAATAAGTAGTTTAAATTCAATTATATCAGCAACTACATTAGTGAACTAAAATTACAAGTAAAAGACATAGATAGTAAGATAAGATTAAAATCAAAGGCAAAAACAAATTTATATACTTCTTACAAAGACACAACTCAGAAAGTTTAAAAGTAAAAGAATAGGAAAGAATATATCATGCAATCACCAACAAATGTAATCTGGTGCCATTATATTAGTATCTGTCAAAATTATACTTCAAAGCAAAAAGAATCATTAAAGTTAAGGCAGGACATTTCATAATGATAAAAATGTTCATATACCAGGAAAACATAAGCAAGAAAAATTTGCACACACTTAATAACATAGGTATGAAATACTCTAAGAATTTTCTAACATAAAAGGAGAAATAGAAAAGTCCAAATAATACTCGGAAATTTTAGCACACTTCACTTGAGCACTGTTGAGAGAAATTAAAGAAGACTTAAAAAATAGAAAGATATGTCATGTTCATGAATTGGAAGACCAAATATTTAAATGAGAAGTCAATTTTCTAGAGTTGAACAATGGATGCATTGCAATTTCAATAAAGATCTTACCAGATATTTAAAAATGTGTATATGTGTGTGTTAGTGATGGGGTGAAGGGAGGTATTGATGAACTGATTTTAAAGTTTACATGGAAATAAAAGGGACAAAAAAGAGCAAAGATAAGCTTAAAGAAGAGCAAAATTAGAGGCAAGTTTGAAGAACGAACACACATACCAGGTATCAAGATGTATTGTATAACAATAATTAAGAAACCGTGGTAAGAATAAACAATTGGGTTCATATGGATAAGAAGAAAATTCAGAAAGAGACATGCAATAACCTGTCACTTAATTTTTTACAAATGTGATAGTGTAGTGCAGTTGAAACTTAATAATCTTTTCAATGAATAGTACTGGATCAATTAGATCTATGTATGAGAACAAATGACTCAACCCACACTTCATACTATACAAAAAAAGCCAATTCCATGTGAATTGTGAACTAAAAATTAAAGGGAAAACAAGAAAACTTCTGGAAGAAAACATGATGGATTTCTTCTTCATTTTAAGGTAGGCAAGGACATAAAAGCACTAACCCTAAGGCAGAAGAAAGGTGTTTGATTTGACTATATTTAAATTAAGAACTTACTCTTTAATCAAACAATTCCACAAAGAAAATGAAAAGCAGCCACAAAATATAAGGTGGTGTCTACAACACGTTTGACAAAGTACCATAAATAGCCATCCTCCAAGAAAAAAATCCTTCAAATCAATATGAAAAATACAGATACCTCAACAGACTATTGAGCAAAAGTGTTGAACTTTACTAGAGAATATTCATGCAGCCAAGAAAAATATAAAAGGGTACTAAACAACAGTAGTCTTAAAAATATGCAAATAAATAGCACAATGAGATACAAACACCCACCAGAAAGGCTTATACCAAAATAGACAAGTAATACCAAGTGTTAACAGATATGGAATAACTAAACTCTCATATATATTGCAATTGGGAATATATATTGGTACAATTATTTTGGAAAATTATTTGGTGGTATACCCCATGACTCAGCAATTTTTCTTGTGGGTATATACATAGCAGGAATATTTCACCAAAAATCAGGCACAAGAATGGCCATTCATTAATAGTCATCACAAATAGTAAAAGTATAATGGATAAATAAACCATGCAGCAACAAGAATGCACAGATATGCAACAACATGAATCATGAATGAATCTCACAATAATAATGTTGAGTTAAAGAAACCAGACACGAAAGAGTACCTACAGTGTGATTCCATTTATATAAATTTCTAAAGGAGGTAGAATTAATATATGATGTTTGAAATCAGGATAAAGATTGCATTAAGGGATGGGGATAGTAACTGTGTGTTAGTGTTAAGGGAGGAGCATGATAAGTAAGGGTGGTTGTTAACATGGGTATATTTATTTTGTGAAAATTCATCAAGCAGTACAATTATGTTTCACCCATTTGTCTATATGTGTGCTGTACTCCAAAGTTCATACACATACGCACAACTCTTGAACAGTCTACACATAGTAAGTACCCAAAAAATATTAGCCATTATTATTGGAGGGGAATATCTGAGGCACTAATTTCCTACTCTCGAGATTGTAAATATCAACTAGGATGACTTGAGCCAGAGGTGGCTGCAAGAAGACATGAAAGGAAACATGCACATTTCTAATAGAAAAAGATTAAAAATGAGTAATGGACTAGAAATAGAAAGCTGGTCTGGGCAGCACATTTGCATATCCTTCCTCTCTTTTCAGGTGCCACAAATCCTCACCAGAAGGATGTGATTGAACAAAAACTAGTAATGTACTGCAATTCTAAATATTTCTCCTTTCTTTATATGCTAAAGAGAGTTCTGACCTTTGCACTCTTAGTTTGTTGTCCTCTTCCAAAGAGGATTCTGCTCTTGCCAGATGGCTCTCTGGGTTTTTGTAATGCAAAAGCAGTAAGAGGAGCCGGAGAATTTGGAAAATGGCAGATTGCGGAGGGAGGAGGAGTAGATGGACACATCCAGATGGCATATTTGTCCTCTGTAAAGAGAAGATAGAGATTCAAAGGAAAGATTTTTTTCCTCAAGAAAATTAACATTAAAAAAGAGACAAACAAACAAAAAAAAGAGGGTGAAAGAGAGACCACGCTAAACAAATCAGCCAATGCTTAATTCAAGAAAAGTTCTCAATATTCAAAGTTAAATAAGCATCCAATGATGCCTCTCAGAAGACTGAGACCAACCTGCTGAGTAAATGTCACATAGTCACCACAATAGCAGGGATGTATCAAAGGGTAAATTCCCAATAGAGAGACACAGTACTGTAAACTTGAGATTTGTGCATGTGTTTTCCTAACAGAGAGCACAATTGTATTAATAGGCAATTGTAGAAGCTTCCCCGACAAGATTCCTATAAGTTGGGAAAACAATTTGAGCTTGAGAGTTAAAGCATGCTGCTTCAATGTTGGGGAAAG
Organism: Lepilemur ruficaudatus; assembly: GCA_963574885.1. Classification (NCBI taxonomy): domain Eukaryota; kingdom Metazoa; phylum Chordata; class Mammalia; order Primates; family Lepilemuridae; genus Lepilemur; species Lepilemur ruficaudatus. The sequence continues at coordinate 31,520 of CAUYRT010066337.1, forward strand.
GAAACAGTGACAGGAAAAGAGGAGGTCCCTTTGCCTGCCGTGCCACTTAGGCTGGTGGAGTGGTGTCTCTGGATTTACTCTGGTTCATTCTGGATCCATCTGAGGCTCCTGATATGGCAGTTTCATTCTGGCTCCCTCTGACATTAAGTTCCAGGCTTCTAAATCCTTTATTGAGATGGGTGTTCAATCATTTGGCAAATAGCTATTTAGACTATGCCATATCCCCTACCCACTCCATTTACCTCTGTACTCGTTTTTCTGGAGCTGTGGAAGGATGTGGGTCGTAGGGTGGGGCAGAGATTATCTCCATCTTTTCCAAGACATACAACATTGTGTTGTCTTTTAAGTACTGTTGACCTTCCAGCTATTGATATCCTTAGACCAAAATTAAACACAGTGTTGACATGCAAAAGTGCCCCAAAAAGCCTGGTGGTGTGGTTCACACCTGTAATCCTAGCACTGTGGGAGGTGGAGGGAGGAAGATTGCTTGAGCTCATGAGTTCAAGACCAGCCTGAGCAAGAGCTACCGGTCTCTACTAAAACTAGAAAAAAATTTTCTAGTGTAGAATTTCTATTATACACCAGGTGTCATGGTGTACTCCTGTAATCTCAGCTGCTTGAGAGGCTGAGGCAGAAGGATTGCTTGAGCCAGGAGCTTCAGGTTGCAGTCAGTACTCTACCAGAGGTTACAGAGCAAGACTCTGTCTCAAAAAGAAAAAGGTGCCCCAAATTTCAGAGAATGCATAACAGGCATAGCTTTTTTTCTTCTCCATGATTAAAAAAGGGGACTGGAAAGGATAATGCACCTTCACATCTAGCTTTCCAGAATGCTCTAGCAGACACTGCAATATATTTCATTCCACTGGAGGACACAGGGTGGGATTAAATGTTTTGCAACTCAACAAACACAGAGTTTAGGAATAGAATGTTTTGACTAATTACAGCCACACATTGTATTTGGAAATGAAACTTCCCTTTGTCTTAAGGGGAGGATAAAGCAATCTTTTCCTCTCCTGGCAAAAAACAAAAAAACATAGTCTAGCATTTTGCTACAAACATTGAACTCTTAAAAAACAGAAGAAGGAAGAGGAGGAGGAGAGAAGAAAGAAAGAAAAAGGAAAAAGAAAGAAAGAAAGAAAGAAAAAGAAGAAAGGAAGAAAGGGAGGGAAGAAAGAAAGGGAAGGAAGAAAGGAAGGAAGGAAGGAAAACAATAAAACAAAATTTTTCTTTGTTATTGGTCTTCTTTTGTATTGATTTATTGAGCAGAGGCTGCTGAGGGGGTGGGGGTGTAGCATGCAAGTGGTTTTTTGATGGTACTAGTTTTAAAGACTCCCGGGGAAGTGGTTTGCAACTCATGGCAACCCCCTTGAACTTAGAACATAAAATAACTGGAGTCATTTGTTCTGTTCAAGGTGCTGGCTGCAATTCCAGGTCAAGAACAATCCCATTCCAAACCCTGTTTCAGAGGAATGAATGAACTCCTCCCTTCCTATCTCAGGAACAGTGGTGCTCAACGGGGAGCAATTTTACCCCCACTGAGCATTTGGCAATCACTAGAGATATTTTGGGTTGTCACAACTTGGGGGTACTACCAGTAGCTAGTAGGTAGAGGTCAGTGCCATTGCTAAGCATCCTACAGTGCACAGGACAGCTCCCCATAACAAATGTTATTATTGCTAATCCTGAGAAACTCTGGACTAGACCATACATTTATGTTTTCTCTCTAAAATAAAATCTAGTGACAAGACATTTCAAGGTAAACTGTAGCCCTATAAATTCCATGTCCATTGGTAAAAATGAGTATTCCTAAAACACAATTAGCATTTTTACATGGTTCTATATGGTTCTATAAGGGTTGCGTGTTTTTTATTACAAAATGTCTATATGGTTGATTCCTCTTATACTCAACATTATCATTATTTCCATCTCCAGATGTAGCCTAGTGTGTATACCTATTTCAGATCAATAATAATTAATTGCTAAAATTCCACTGATCTATTCAATGAGATTGGCTTCCACAATTTTGACAGATTACCAGAATTTGATGATAATCTCAGCAACCGGGTAGAATTCTGAAAGAATAAACATCCATGAACTGTATCTCTTTCACATTCTTCAGTGGTGTCATCAAACCACTCAGTTTATGGTTTCACCAGAAATGTAAGTAACTACAAAACTATGTAAATACCAGGCCAGGTGGTAAAGCAACCTACAGGTCAAATAAGCAAATTGACATAACACTTTAAAATATGCTATTTTGTCAGAGTGAATGACAGTTCTGTTATGTGCATGAAATCACAGATTTATCTGAATGTTAAGTTACTTGTCAAGGAATCATTTTACCATTCTGGTTTTTTTTTTTCTTTTACTTTGTGTCATGTAAGTTTCCTTGAAGCAACTAAAAAAACAGTCATAATCCATTTGATTTTCTGCCTTCCCATGAGAAAAACTTTTGACAGATGATAAATAGCAACTGCTGACAATCATCAATGTGAAGCTATCATGCTTTTACATTAAATAAAAAAACAGAGTTGTAAAGTCACAAGGGATAGGACTTTTGACACATAAGAGACAAATATATAATCCTCAGAACTAAATCACTGTTGGGATCTAAGCAAGTGCAACAAAGCACAGCTGCTTTTAGAATCTCACAAAGTCAAACTAAAGCTAACTTTGATATCTGGAACCTAATGCATGTTCCAACCCAACGTGCCATGCTTTTACCCAGAAGCTCAAGTTAAACTTGCAAACATCAGTGAATGTGTGTGCACAAAGAAAGCAGCCATTTTATCAAACTGTCTCTTTTAATTAAGACCAAGAAGGAGACTAGAAAACAAATAAAAATACCATAAAACCTAGATGATTAGAATGGAAGGGCAATTCTGAGGCAAAGCGGTTTGAATATAACAAGTCGGTAATCTCATTAAACCTGCATGGGAGCTAAGCATATATGAACCTTCAAAGAAAACAGTTAAGTTGTCCAGATTGCTTGTCAATATGAGGAAGACATCTACAGAAGTCACTTCCTTTATAGCCTAAGTAGCTCTCTTGCCTCTGCTGTTGACAGGTAATCAGAGTGGCTCACAGATCATTCTTTCACTATGGCTAATTCGTGCCTGTTTAGTGACATTCACTTCAAGTTATCTAACTAATATAGCAACTCAAGGTACCCTTGGGAACCAATTTCCACCTCAAATTATACATATTTTTGTACTTTTGATTAAATGACTGATTTTAACGGGGGAAATCTCATCTAATAAGGCTGGGGAATAGCAGTTACTTCAAATTTCATGCTATTCTGAATGATCCTGATATCAGATTAACAAAGTTTTACAACATGCTGTTTATTCACCCAATTAGTGATACACTGGCCTCTGGTTTTTATCTAAGCTTGTTTTTCTCTATTTGCGCCTACTTTCCCCGTGGGAGGAAAAACTGAGGTAGACTAGATGAGAGGAACCATTTCTTATTCTCCACTCTCCTTTCTTTCTTTCTCCTCCCATTAACAAAAAAACACAGAGACAGAGACAGAGGTAGAGACAGAGGGAGACTGACCTGCAGTTCTACATGGGTTACAATGCTTAGCAAAACCTCTATCCTGAAAATCTTTGAATGGGACCATATTTTTAGAAAGTGCTTCCATTTTTTTTTGTCATTTTTCTACACATCTAAGATATTCCCATGTTCATTCCACATTTCTTCATTTCTAATTTTGTATTTTCGGTAATCTGATAGTTTCCAAAATCAGCCTTACACAAAGAGATAGATAACATGAAGAACACACTTAAACAGAAGGAACGCCTGCATGATGCTGACAGGAGTGATGATGATGATGGTGGTAGAGATTCCTTTAAGGACTTTACATATACTATTTTATGTAATTCCAACAATAGCCCTACTGGGGAGATAATATCATCCCAAATTTACAGAAGTTAAGTAACTTATTTGAGGTTACACATCTAGGAGGTAGAAGAGCCAGGACTTGAATTCTTTTTTGCCTAACTTTTGGTCAATTGATTCCCCTCAATAACTCTCACAGAAATAGTAAGTTGAATCACTTGTACTTCTTCACTTTTCTCATTCTTTTAAACTTCTACATAGTATCTTTATTCAAAAGAGTGAAGGAATGTAAATGTTCAAAGTCTACAGGTTCATGTAACACAATTAACTGAATATAGTCTTAAACAGTAGTTAAGTTTTAAACTTTATTGTACTTTATTTTACCTTTTTACTAAATATTATCTATTGATTATTATATTAAAAAGCTTAGGTTTTAATGAAAATATACATGATAAATTGATGTTTAGATTTTCTTACAAACCAACCAAGAAGATTATTCTCTCAAACTTTGAAATCTGAGACGATTAAAACAATTAGAATTTCAGTAGGTCTAACTAAGAAGTGGGATAAAGACATCAAGAAGCACAAACCTCCACAGTTAGTTCAGGTGAATGGAAATGACTGGGGTTAATATTACCTTGAAGTAGACTATACGATGCTAAGAAAGTTAAATGCACTGAAAGCCTGATAAAATACACTTTTAAAATGAAATACACTTATTTGTATTCACATGTAAACGGAAAAACATACGACGGCTTCCATATTAAGCAGCTAGGTTTTAAGCAAAATAAAACATATGGTTTGGATAAATGTCAATCAGAATTGATACTCAGTATTGATTACAGTTGTTTTCCCATTAAAGTTGAATAGATGCTATAAGTAATAAGGCTGCATATGTGTTATTTGAGAATACTTAGCGAGAGAGTAGGTGAACGCATTCATCCTGGGACACATTTTAGAGGCATCGACCAAGCACTTCACACAGTAGATGAAGTTTATTTCCCTTCTTGTCGTTGATCAGAGGAGGAGACCTTCATGTGAAAGACATCAGCATTGTCAAAAGTCTTAGTCTTTTATCCTCATCTGACCTTAACTGTTTATACTTCAGAAGGGCCATCATGATGAAGACACATTTTTTTTCAAAGTACTCTCTGTCATAACATCTCTTTGTCAGCCTGATCTTTATAAATCAAATAATTTATAAGGCAGGAATGCTATGACACCTGGACGATTCTCTTAGGGATAAAGGCTAAACCACTTTAGCTGCCAGGCATATTTAATATGGTTCTTGATTTCTTTTTTCACAATTTGACTCTTAGCAGGCAACTCCCTAATAAATTTAATATCATAAAATCACCCTTGGGTGGTTGCACCTTATCAAGTAAGTTTCCTTATCACCTGTTACTCCACCTCAGAATTAGGACAAAGGCACTTTTCATTTGCATTTCAATGTTGCCTTGGTATGGAGAGGAAACTGCATTTCCCCATAAGTATATGAGGACTTTTTCCATTCTAATTTTAGATATTTAACAAAAAGATATCGAAAATTATAGGAGACAAAATTATGGTGATTTATCAGTCAGGTATAGAAAGTTTGAAAGACAATAATCTTGTCCAGACAAACCATCATAAAAGATAACTGATGTCCTAATATTAAAATATTTCATTAGATTTTATGTTCTTGCAACTTAGGAGAAGTGGACTTGAGACAGTCAATGGCCCCTAAGTAGAGATCATGACACCTGTTACATTCTCTTCTTTCTCAAGCATATTCCCTGGTGGCTATGAGAGGAGGAAAATGGGGCCAGTTAAGTTGACTAGCTGTGAGTACCCATAAGAATAAGGTCAAAGGTTGAGTCCTAAACAGACCAGTTAACTTCAAATGAAGAAGACATCTGTTCTTCAGTCATGTACTGTGCCTATAATAATCCTGATCAGCTGTCTCAGGCACTTTTTATTCATAATAGGGATCAGTTGAGACTGTAGATAGTTCATTGGTTCGATGCAAGCATGTCATCAATACAAGGTAAAAGAGCTTAAAAGTCAATATTCCAATTATGATTTGTTAGCCATTTTAATGCACAAAAATCACTTATTTAAATAAAATTGGTTTTATCTACCTGGTGCCAGCAAAAGCATCCATTCAATGAATGAAAATCAGTTACCAGATTTAACACCACATGCAGGACAAACAATATTTTGATGTTTTGTATTTTCCAGCTGTCATGATGACAAAGCCTTCTTCTTTTGTCTTATTGAATTTGTTTTCAATGGCATTCAACATTTGGATCAAATTGTCCTTTGAAAAACCTAGGAACGTTTACATATTCCTCTTACAAAGAAATAAAGCAGGTCATTCGCCCTGACAGACAACAAAAGAATCAGAGAGTTAAATGACTCACCCAGAAAGACAGTCTATCAGTAAAAACATGAGGCAGGGACCTGAGTCTCTCAAACCCAAAATATTTATTGTACCTCAGTGCCATTCTAAACCATTCATTATTTAAGCACATTTTGAATCTGGGCTGTTAAATTTTTCCTTAAGTATCATTTGAGAGAGCTTCTGATAACCTAACAATGAATCATGGTTAGAAAAGGAAGACATTATTTAAAACCTAGAATTGGAATACATCTAGTCCTTCCTTATCTCCCATAGTATTATATGTGATTGCCTTGTCAAAAATATTGAACAAATGACACCAAATGAATCATGAAGTGTTTAAAATTTTGTATTTCTTTCTTACTAGACAATCCAAAGCTAAGTGCCAAAATTGAGTTCAAATCCTGTTTTCTTTTCTTTCTCTCAAGAGAACAACAACAAAAAAAAGCCAAATTAATACTCAATTTAACTAGTGCTAAAGAGAAACAGAAGACTAGAACAAGGTATAAGTGTCATAGTCATATGCTGGAGAAAATTCTAGGACATGTGTTGGCTCATCAAAATTTTTACAAATATCTTTTAGAAAGAAGAGGAAAAAATAATCTAGATTATGGGGGATACCCAATAAATCATTTAGCAATTTGAAAACATACAATATGAAATTTTTAGTTAGCACACACAGAATCTGGAGTACACCTTAAAGTTAGTAACTCCATATTTGATCTCTGAATCTCTTTAAATATTCGATCAAGCCCCTTGATCATTTAGTTGAATGTGGTAGAATTCTTCTTATCTGTAATTAATATATTTTTAAGCACTAGCAATTTAGTAGAATATTTTACAATTTTGGTCCATACATAATTTAACTTATATTAGGGTGGTTTGTTAAATGCAGCCATCTTCAAATAAATCCAATGAAGTGTGTATATGGCCTTAACCGCACTAAGTAATTCTAATGGCTGTTAGCACTATCTGCTTTTTATGGTTTTCTGCTCAAGAAAGCAAAGAAGGGCATTTGAATCTCAAATGACAAAGTATTTTTTTAAAAGAGAAAATATTTTCTTCATACTTATTAAATATTATTTTTTGTTGTGAATGTTGTAGTCAGGCAGGGGAAGAGGTCAAAAGACTGTCTGAATAAAGGGGAAATACAGTATGAACTCAATGTTCAATTACTTTTCACAGTAATATCACTCTGAATTCCCTCATAAATACCAGATTTTTTTTTTCAAATAATTTCTTTCCACAGTTCTTCAAATTACCAGATTTTTGAGAAGGGCAACTAAAGTGTCAACTTCAATAAAAAGAACAATTATTAAAATGTAAATTACTAGAAATGTACAATTCAGAATAAAAAAATAAACCTTTTATAATAATTTAAATATTTTCATTTGTTAATTTTTTGGTATTGAGGTTTCAAAGACTAGTTCTGAACCAGGAGGACAACAGATGAGAGATAAGGATGACGCTGTCTGCTGTCAATAAAAGACAGCTGAGGCATATCTTCACCCTGGAAGCCAGAGATACTCCTTACGCCCAGATTTCTTCTTCTCTGTCACTACGACCAAACAGAAAGAACTGACCTTCCCCGTCCACATACACACCCTCTAGTCTGTATATTGCCTTTCGTGGAAGTTTTCCCTCTTCTGATTTGCTCCTGAGGCTCCTTTTAATCTAAATGTTGCATGCCATGGGGGCCATGCCATGCCATTTACCCGATTCCACACACCCCATATGGACAACCTGGCAATGAAGGCTGGCACAGCTCTTCAGTTCATTTTAGACCAGATTATAAATTCTGGTAGAGTAAGGTCCGGCACCCACTCTATCTCTAGATAGACTAGAATGCAGCAGGTGCTAATTGAATCTTTGTTAAAGAAATAAGTGAATAAACTCCTATAACTAATGAAGTAAAAAGGGTCCACTAATATTACTTTATTCAATACAATAAAGAGCTCATCCTATTTTATATAGTAGATATCCTGCTCATTCCCTTCCAATCTCGCCTTCTCCTTTTCTCAAAGCACTTGTCCGTGGCTTCTCAGAACTCTTCTCCTGGTTTGACTTATGTAAGCATTGTTTACCAGTCTATTCCCTGATTAGACTCTGATTTCTTGAGGGCAAAGAATGCAGCCTCCTTCCTATATTTACACAGCTGGTACCTAGGAGAAGGCTTCTCACGGGATAGTGCTCAATAAATACCTGAAGAAATTGTTCTGGCCGCTGTGTATATGTATATTACAGACTGAATTGAGGCCCATGTTCATAGGGCACAAAAGAATGCCCAGACAGTGTAGTGCTCTGCAGTTTCCATATATTATTTCATTAAACGTCAAATCAATTCTGCTGAAGTAGGTCTCATTAAACTGGTTTTAGCTTTGGAGACTGAGACTTGGGGAGGTAAAGCAATTTGACTCAAATGGTGAGTATTAGCAGTGGCTGAAAGAGAATTCAAATATAAGTCTTTCCAACTCCAACGTCAGTGTCCCTTCTACTGTGCTATATTTCCTCTGTATTTGCCTTTGAAATGTTTAGGGCAAAACTAAACTAAACTACACTTATAGTCCTTTTATATATACACCAGAGCCAGCAACCTAGTTACTCAGTTTGCTGTTATCAACATGATGGTGTTAGATTCTTTTATAAAATTTTACCAAAGGAGGATTAAATTTTTAAATTAATCGATTTTTGAATACTTTAGTAATGGTACTTCAACAATCTCACTTGACAAGCTTTTCTGTTTGTCTGATTGACACTCCCTCTTAGGAAGTGTTTCCTAAACTACATTTTCCCTCTTGTCAATTTCAGGTCATCATCAATCCAGTCTTTCCTTTCAGTCCCTAATAAACCTCTTGCAATGCTCTTCTGGGTCATCTTTTTTAAGGCCACATTTGACAGAGCTGATAATCAGTCTTCATGTAAAGGATGCTCTAACCTCTCACATTTTAAGTCTGTTTGGTTGCCCTCCATTCTGCCTCTTCGATTTCAGTGATGTTCTTTCAAAGAATAATATGCTGACCTGAAGTGTATACAGCACACCATTCCAAACATGGCTTCACTTTCCTTATGGTCTGCCAATTACGTTGATTTGAATCCTTGCTCTGACTCCCCATCTACTCCTTCTTTCTAAACTGTTTCTAAACATGGACTTTATCACTCTATGTTTGCCAAAGTATGTTACAGAGTGAATTTTAATGTATTAATACACTTACATAGTCATTTCCCCTGCCATTTTCTCAAGTCAGAGTCTATATTGTACCTTTTTTTTTTTTTTTTTTCCTTTCCCCCTCTTACCCACCTGGAGACAGAGCTTCAAGCGTGTCCATCCCCCAGACGGTGCACATTGCACTCATTATGT